>CDMY01000488.1:86146-114674 GCA_001179505.1 Vitrella brassicaformis | reverse complement strand
GTCACGCCCCACTCGGCGGCGAACAGCTCCCCCTGGCTGTCGTAGAAGGGCCCTGCGAGCACCTCATACGCGCCGCCCTTTGCGCCATCGACGCGACGCACAGAGGACTGCACTTCTTGATAGGCCGGATGGTAGCCGGTCGTCCTGGTGGGGTCGCCTCGCTTCTACAGCAGCTGCCGCAGTTGTACAAGAAGACCATCTTGCTGGGAGGGAGGGCCGTTCGAGTGAGGTGGGGAGGGGGAGGGGTATGTGGCGGCCGCTGACATTGACTGTGGATGGGGGACGGTGGGCGTCGAAGCGGCAGCCGATGGGCCTCCAGCTGCAGCGCCTCCATCACAAGCCCCACGGTGGCCCTCCGCCCCGCCTGCCGCACTGTCCTGGCGCACGCCACCAGGAGAGTGGCCCTCCTGGTCGATGTCCATCACCGCTACTGAGGCTGCTGCAGATGGCTAATGAGCCGCTGTGGGATTCTGCATGGCTGGAACGACGCAGGCAGCCTCAGCCCGGGATGAACATAGAGCAGCGGCATCAGCGGATGAAGGCGGTTAACCGAGATGGGTGGCTTGGGTCGCCATCGTCACTCTTGTTGCTGCTGCGTTGTTGGCTGTGTCGTCGACTGTCGTGCGTCGTCGCTCAAGCCGGATGACGCCGGCCAATGTCAAAACGGTCGTAGTGATTGATCTCGGTGGGCGAAGAACCACGATTCAGCAGGGCTGTTCAGCAGAGATCTACCGCCAGTGAGGTCGGAGAGAGAAGGGAGGAGGAGGTCACTTAGCTTCCGAAGCACTTTCTAAGCTCGCATTTTGAGAGGCGGCAGGAAACAACTCATGAATCTAGCCGCGAGGCGTCCTTCGTGTGTGGCGATTAGCTTGTACCGTTGACTCACGCATTCATCCATCGCAAAATGCTCGGCAAGAAGCGCAAAGTGAATGATGGTGTTGCTGCTGCGGCGGCGGCAGCCGGGCAGCAAGATGACGATGACCAGCACCACCCCGCTCCCCGTATCGGCCGCCAATCGCTCGACAGGCCCCTCGCATCGGCTATCGCCGCCCTCCAGGCCATCAAAACCGCCGCCACGGCCGCCATCCAGCAGCTGCAGAGCAAAGCCGAGGCCATCAAAGAGCAGATTGAGACCACGGGAGGCAAGCTGGAGCTAAAGGGCAGCATCGAGGGGGAGGTGGCTCTCAATGTGGGCGGGAAGGTGGTGGGTGTGTCGCGCAAGGGGCTGATGCTGGATCAGCTCCGCCACACCTACTTCGCCCATCTGCTGCTCTCCTGTGTCGACGCCCTGCCCCGCGATGAGGAGGGCCGGCCCTTCCTTGACGCTGACCCCGGATATGTCAAGTGGTAGGCCGAGCGGGAATGCGTTTCGTTTGGATTGTGTTCATTGTGTGCGTTGTTCGTTTGTGCTCCTCAGGTTGGTGGACCAGATTTACCTCGTTGAGGGCGCTGACGCCCAGGGCGAGGAGTATGAGATCGAGTTGGACGACACACAGAAGGAGGACCCCACCGTCGCCTTGTACCACGAGCTGTTCCTCACCAGGGCATCGCTCGACATCGACGTGCGCACGGAGGACGTCGACATGGACGACAGAGGGGCGGCGGAAGGCAATAAGGAGGGGGGAGAGAAGGAGGGGGGCGATGGGGAGCGGGCAGGGGATAGCAGCGGGGCGGGCAGTCGGCTGCGTGAGTATGTGGCCAACTACACCGATGCGGTGACGGTGTTGGAGAAAGCGGTGGTGGATTTGGAGGGATTCGGTGCGGTCATGGGGCCATTCCTCCGGGCAGACGACGGCAGCAACCACACCGTCAGGAGCGTCACCATCTCCCAGCAGACGGTGTCGACCACCGAGGCGACGCTAGCGCGGCTGGGACCCAACAGCCTCCTCTACAGACGATTCAGGTCAGCTTAAGGCACTGCACCGCACACGCATTGCGGCTGGATGGACGCATTGTGTTGCCTTTCCTTTTGGGCGCGAGGTGTGCAGTGGCGAGGTGGTGCAGGGGAATGCACCCATCCGGCAGACATCCGTTGAGCACTTCATGAAGGTGACACACAGTCACGCGCGTGCGCGCGCGCGAGGGGAAAAGGACTTGTCTGTATCACTTGGCCGATGTCCTTTGTCTGTAGTGAAGGTGGTGGATTTTGCCCGTAGACAGCGATTCGAGACCCGACCGGGTCGTGTGGTCAAGAAGCCCACGGCCAAGCCCAAGCAACTCGCTCAGTTGAAGGTCCCTTGAGCACGGGTGCAAGCCGCCATGTGCAATTGTGTGTGTGTGTGTGTGTGTGTGTGCAGAAGGATGTGGAGATGTATGGCCTCACGATGGGGGACGTGTATCGGCCCCCGGCCCCCTTCCTCACCTTCGAGGAGACGCAGGAGGTGCTGGCCATGACGGAGATACCCAACCCCTCTATCAAACTCCTCTACAGGTAACTAAAGACGGTCAAGCTAATCTCTCGCAAAGTCACTCCCACCCCCACTCCCCTCTGCTCTCCTGTCAGTTCGACGCGTGATGGTGGTCACTTCGGCACGATGGTGGACAAGGTGGGCGACGCGAGCGGTCTGCTGTTCCTCATCAACCACAACGACACACACCGATTCGGAGCCTTCGTCGGGGGCCAACTCAAGTCGCCCGCCGACCCCACACGGACCAGCGGCAGCTACAAGGTGCCGACCTCCTTCATTTCCATCAGCGGTGCATACGCCAAGATCACTAAGATTCCCATCCCAGAGGCCAAACAGAGGGCGGCGGTCGCTGGCCGCGACGCCTCCATCAAGGCCAGCAATATTGACTACCGCGGCAAGGTGGGTGGCGGGTATACACAATGGGTGTCAGTGCAGTGAATGGCACTGAACCAACTGACTGGCTGTCACCTGTCCTGTGTGTAGTTGGCCATTGGCCGTGGGTATTTGTGGTTTGGCTGGGCCAGCCCCTTCCCGGCAGACGACGTGCGCAGCATGAATCAGTGGGTTAAGAAGGAGCACCTGCCCATGGACGGCTACCTCGGCCAACTCAACGACGACGGCGACGAGGGCACACTGGCGGGCACATGGGATTTCACCGCGAAGGAGATCGCTATCTATCAGGTGGGTGGGCGGCACTGGGCAAGATGGATGGATGAATGAAGCAGCAGATAATTCAATGGACGTCTGCTTGTGTTTTTCAGGTGAAGTCGGGCTGATGAGTGAGCGAGCGAGCAGGAGCCAGTGTGGCAGCAGCAGCAGCAACGAAGGACACAGCCTTGTACACACACGACAGACCGATTCGCGTGCATGCATTGCATTGCACGGACTGACAGATGGATTGACCTTTCATGTCTGCGTGTCTCAATTTTGGTCGACAACCACCGCATCTGTGCACACAGAGAGTGAATCTGCTCAGCCATATGGAGCCGGCGGCCACCCATTCGCCCCATCCGCCACATTCTCAGGACTTTTGCTCCGTCCATTGATTCAGAAGCGATTCACACACATGCACTTTCACCCACCAACACGCCCTCACTTGCCCTCCTCTCGCTCTAGCCTCTTCCTCTCGGCCTTTTCTCTCTCTGCCCTCGTCTGCCCCAGACCCTTGAACTTCACGTAACAAGACAGAGGTCCGTCGAAATGCGACCCAAACGTGAAGCACACCGCACCGCCGCCCACGACATACAGCTTATTCGACCCCCACGCACACGACGCGCGCACACACATGTTGGCGGCGCCGGGGAGGTGGCCGAGATGGTGCCACGATGACCCGCACACCTGCACAGACAACAGTAACACTGCGCGTGGATGTGTGCGCGTGGTTGTTGGCTGTGGCTGACCTTGTAGAGCCACACGTCATTGAGCGCTGAGTGTCCGCCGCACCCACCCACCACAATCACATCGCCGCTTCTCGTCACCGTCGAGCAGTGGCTGAAGCGGCCACACGGGAAGCTGCCTGTCGCCTGGTCGCCGCTCGCCTGTGTGGGCGTATGCGCCCACGTGTGTGTGGCAAGGTCGAGGGCCGGTAGGGTGTGCAGTGGGAAGGGCTGACGGCACCGCCGAATGGACTGGTACCCATCGATACCCCCAAAGAGCATGACGCGGTTGGTGGACTCGTCAAAGGCCAACGTGTGGGAGTGGACAGCGCCCGGGCCGCCACACTCGTCATCGGCAGGCGTGACGATCTCCTCCCATGCCGCCTCAGTGCCATCCACCCGCAGCCTCCACACGTCGCCCAGCACCCGTCCGTCGCTCCCAACTCCCCCACTCAGGACGTACTCATTCTTGCCGCTGCTGCCGACCTGACACATTGCATATCTGTATCGAGCCGGGGGCGGGGTGGAAGAGATCATCGGTGTCCATGTGGCCGCGCGGGTGTCGAGCAGCCACAAGTCATTGAGCGGCGTGGATGGGGAGGTTCGTCCGCCGAACAGAAGAAGGCCGTGGGGCGGGCAGGGCACGAACGTCGCATGCACACGGGCACACGGACCTGAAACAGAGAGAGTGGGCTTGGCTCATGTCCGTGCTGTCTTTCTTCTTGCGGCCGACCTGCGTGGTTTTCAGCTGCCGTGGCGTTCCTCCAGGTACCCTTCCTGGCGTCATATATCAGCAGAGCCCTCTGCCTTGCCAGCTGCCCGGGGCCCCCGAAGCCCCCGAACACACACAGGAAGGGGTCTGCGAAGGCGACGGCCGCACCCCACAGCTGCAAATGGGAGGCATCATCCAGCCCCTGCAGGAGGATAGCAAGCAGTGTCTGCAGATGGCAATGTACCAACTCTCTCTCTCTCTCTCTCTCTCTCTCAGTGTCCATTCACTCACCTGTTGGCCGATGTGCGTCCAGGTCAACAGCGGCTGGTCCATTCCCTCAGCCCTCTTCCCACCATTACGCGGCCGCCTCTCCCCATCCTCATCAGGGAGCTCCTTCTCCCCCACCACTCGCCGAAAAGTCGCCAGGAAGCGGTCAATCTGAGCCCTGTTCTGCTCCATCTTCTCATTGGCAATGCCCACAAGCTGACGCAGATACTCGGAGGTCACCAGCATGTGCTCACACGTGGCCACTGGCACGTCCAGCCGCAGAGCGCCGCGGACGGCGATGACCTTGCGCTTTGCGAACGAGTTGGCGCCCGACTGCTTCAGGCCGCAGTGGTGAGCCACGTCGAGCAGCGTCTTGGCCGCCGAGAGGCTGTGGCACTCGATGTGGAGAATCAGCGGCTCCAGCTTGAAGTAGATCAGCCGGTGGCCGTCGGCTGCTGATGGCAATGGTGGCGTCTGGGGCCCGGAGTCGTCCTTTGGCGCCTCGTAGAAGGCCTCCCTCTGCTTGAGGGCGTGCGTAAGAGAGCCGAATGATTCAGTACCGTCGCCACTGCTATCCTCCGTCACGCCGATGGGTGAGTGGCTGACGAAGAGTAGCTTGCCGCCCTTCTTGCGATTGGCATCGCCCTCGAGATAGAGGACGATTCGGCCTGAGCAGCAGCTGGTGGTGACGAACGAGGGATGGGCATTGACGGCGTCCACTGTGTCCCGCAGATCTTCGTCGATGCTGCCCTTCAGAGACCTGTCCTCTTTCCTCTCGCCGTGCTACAAACAGACACACACATACACACACACACACACACACACACACAGACAGGCAGGCGCACGTAGGAACGAGTAGGAAGCATGAAGCTGCCCCTTTGAAGCTGCACTTTGACGTCTGCTTACCGCGTCATCATCCGTGCTGCACAGGGATGAGATGCCCTCCATGATCCGACGCTTGCGGGCCTGGAAGTCGTCCATCATCACAAACCGCCGTTGAAGCGGCGGAAGGGGGCGAATGCAGCGATGCCCGATGACCACAGGCGACGGAAATCGCTTGAAAGTCGCAACTAATCGGTGAATCTTCCAGCTGACGAGAGTGTCGTCACATACACGGCTTCTGTCGTCCAGATCCCTTCCGCTCCGCTCTTCTTGTTGTGCGAGCTTGAAGGTGTGGATCGCCAGAAAGGCTGAGGGCGCAGACAAGCATGATCCGTGTGTTCTTCAACGCGACACTGCCCTTCGAGGGATCCATTTCGTTCGGCTCCCTAGAGCCGCTCTCGCCAACCGCAGACACCACTCAGAGCCCAGCCACGTCACGCGACTCTCACACTGACGACAGCAGCCCTTCAGCAGCATCCTCCTCCCGCCCCTCTGCTCCCCTCCCGGGCCTCCCCCTGCTCGTGCGGCCCACGTGCACCTTCAAGCAGTGTAGGCAGCTCGTCAAGCTCAAACTCAAGGAGTATGGCACACTTTGGCGAGGAAGGAATGCGGCACAAACTGGATCTTCCGATGACGACGACACTGAGGAATCCGGGGCTTCTTCATCCTCGTCTTCTGGTCGGCTCCATGGCGGCCGCCGGTTCAATCGCTCCTTGTCTGAGCGGCTGCCGGACGACGAGAATGCTGATCTCGCCAGGCGGGGCAGCGGTGCAGTGGGCGTGAGGGGCCTGGAGGGGATGGAGGAGAGCCACGCGTGGGTGCTGCAGCAGATCAACGATGGCAAGGCCGACTTCACCTTCGTCGTGTGCGGGAGGGCATTGTCGGTCGAAGATGAGGAGTCTGTCCGCCTCAGCGATCACTCACTGGGCGACGGGAGCATCCTCAACTGTGTGGTCCAGCTCAAGTGGACAGACACGCAAGTGGAGCTGCAGCCAGTGCCTGCACAATGTCTAACAGAAGGTGAGAACACACCACAAGACAGTCACAGATCAGATGGCTGCTCATCGTGTGTGTCAATGTGTGCAGGTGGCCGTGTGATCAATGTGTTTGGCGACTATTTCGTCAACAGCCGCTATTTGTCGTGCCGCTTTGGCCGCATTGTGGTGCCGGCCACATTTCAGTCGCGGCACCAGATCCGCTGCATCGCACCCCCACACCCTGCCGGCGTTGTGTCCCTCCAAGTGAGCGTGGACGGCGGGCACACCTTCCTGGAGCCAGGCACCCTCTTCTGCTATGTCGACCCGGTGAGTCAGTGAGTCAGTACGCGACAACAAGACGCACATCGAACGAACGGAACTCTCACTCCGTGTCTGTTTTCCCTGTGCCGCGTGTGATTGGCCAGATGTCGAGCAGTCGTGCTGTCCGAGTGCGTTGCCAGGAGGCGGCTACGTCACAGCTTCAGTCGTGGGGTGCGCACTATGGTGTGCAGCGGTACGAGAGATACGACGACGACAGGAATGATCCAGGGGGCAGCGGGGGTGGCGGGGGGGTGGCTTGACAAAGATACTAGGGGGAGATTGAGCGGGAGTGCTCCTTGTGTGGATCAGACAGCCTGTGCGTACTATGAGTCGTCCGACATTGTGATCGTTCCCTTGTCCTGGTCCATGCATTGGCTGTCCACAGCCCACGCCTCTCGCGCTATGGGTGCAACCATGCCGCGCGATGGGTGGGCTGTGGATGGGCTGTGCTGAGACCAAGACAAAAGAACCGATGTCTATCTGTGTCAGTCAAACAGCCTGGTCAGTACCGTGCTCAGCTGCACCTCGGCAGGGTGCAGGGTTTAGGGCTCAGGGTTTCGGGAGGGGAGGGGCGACCTCTCCCCTCCCTCCTCCCCCCTCCTCCCTCCCTGCATTCCGTCTGTCGATCCCTGTCGCAGCACCCCTTCGCACGACAAGCCACAGATCTCTGCCCTCGTTCACTGCCTCCAACAGCTGTCACACAACAACTCGTTCAGCCTCATGGATCCTGCAGAGCTCATCCAGGGCGACACGCAGCCACATATGGACGTCGCTGCTGTGTATCAGACCGAGCCGGAAGATGCGATTGAGGCGATGGAGGTGCAGATCAGCCGAGCTGCCACTGCGCTCAACACCATCGCTTTGCTTGAGGAGCGACAGGAGTGCGCTGCAACTCTCGCCCGGCTTCACGGGAACCTGCTCAAGCATCCAAGAAGCAAGAAGTATCGCTCCTTCAAGGTACACACACACACACACCCACACACACACCTGACAGCAGCTGTAGAGCACACCCGGTGTGTGTCTGTGTGTGGTGTCTGCAGACCAGCAATCCCAAGATCCAGGAGACCATCATGCGGCACCTGGCCGCATGTCAGCTGCTCGAAGCAGTCGGCTGGACACGACGCATTAACGACGACGGACAGGAGGAGATGGCCATTGACGGCCGCTGGGTCAAGGACGCGCTTGCCCTGGACCGCATCTGGCTCGCGCACACGATGCTGCTGCGGCTGCTGCCTGAGGAGGAGGGCGAGGAGCATCCACACGACCGCTCCCCCTCACCCTGCCCCACCGACGCCAGCACACGCTCGTCATCATCGTCAGATGGGACTCCACCCACCACCGCCAGGAGATCCCGCATGACGTTGATGACTTTGTCGGGGAGGGACTTCCTTCTTCGCGAGTGCCACAGGCAGGAGCAGCAGAATCAGCTCTCGGCGATCCGGTCTGAACGGCAGCAGCTCTACACTGCCGACGCCCGAAGCGTGTGAGAAATCTTTGTATGGGTGTGGGCTGGGTCATTCGTTCGTTCATTCGTTCGTTCATTCGTGATGTGTACGCGGGCCTGCCTACCTGCCTGCAGCCCTTGTTGTGTCTGTTTGACTTGTCTGTCGATCTGTGTGTGTGTCTGCTGTATGTGCTTTGTTATCTATCTGTGGCTGTTGGTTGCCTGGATCAACTGCGCGCCTCTCGAGCAATTGTACAGAAAGCCGCAGCGAGAGGCGGGCACTGTTTCCCGCAATCAGTCGAGTGTGGTGTGAGGTGGTGTGAGTGTCCTTCATGGGGTCAGCCAGCCGGGTGCATGTGTGTGGGGGGGGGGCCACTAGACGACGTGTGATAGTTTCACAGAGACCGTTATTTCATTGATTGACTTTATCAAAGCACTCAGGTACACACAGCGTGATCATGATTCCTAAAGCCTAAACCCTGTCCATCAGTCAGTCACGATGACACACCACCACCTGCCCACCTCCACCCCCTCTCCACTCTCAGTCAGACACAAGAGAGCACACACACACAAAGGATGGATGCCACACCTAACCAATCACTGCCTAACGCCCTCATTGACATCTCTCTAATTACTGTCTACTCGTTCCCAACGCCTCACTCACTCAGGTCGTGACGGCTGGTGTGTGTGGGTCAGTCACACCCGGACCTCCCCTCTGCTGATGACCTGCTGCTCCACACCGCAGTGCCGCAGCACAGCACGGAGCCGTGGCATCGACACGGGGAACCGGCTGTCGAGCGAGTGGGTGTTGTCGGTGGTGGCAGACTCTGTTGTGAACAGCATGACGTGGTAGCGGGAAACCGTCAAGTGGGCAGCGACGGTCTCGCCTGGCCGGAAGCCACTCACGATCACCTCGCGCCATAGATAATTACCGATATTGCCCGTGCAGTAGTCCACCACCATGCCGTCAGCCGGGTCGATGTTTGCAGTCCGCAGGGCTCGCGAGCAGTGGTCGTCTCGCCGGGCCATCTGTAACCATAGCAGGGCCCTCAGACGCCACCCCTGACCCCACAAGCGGCACACCCCGTGGAACAGAAACGACGAGAAAGAGGGTGATGACAGTCCCTGGCTGAGCCCCTCCGAATAGAAGATAGCGGGATCCGTCGGGCTGTAGCTGTCACGGTACGAGTGGCCGACAGGCAAGTCAGCCAATGACACCACACGAATCACGCACTGACCGATCCGATGCCGTCCCTCCTGGGCCTCTGGTTGCAGCGCCAGGCTCTCTGCCCCGTCTCTGAGCTGCTGGCCGCACAAGCGGTAAATGGCCAACATGAGAGGCAGCTGGTGGAAGGCGCTGCTGGTGGGCAGATGGGCGGCCAGCCACTCAGCCGACAGCACCAGGGGCGCGGTACCGTTGGGAGTCAGACCATGGATGACGGCCAGACGGATGAATGTGCCCATCACACGCCACTCCCTGCCGCCCTGGTCCAACACATAGGCCACTCGCAGCAGGTAGCTGAACAGCAGAGGGCCCTTGTGTGTGCGGTCCATATCGATGAGTCCCAAGAGGGCGTGCCGGGCGAGAGAGCCGTCGATGCGATGCAGCAGCAGGATGGCCGTGACGATGGAGGCTCCAATGGTGCTGCTGGTGCTGCGGAGGGCTAGCAGCTCGATAATGGTGAGGAACGGCAGCACTCGCTGCCGCCAAAGATCAGCAGGCAGCTGATAAGCCGTCATGGTGGAACGCCTCGCGAGATAGAGATCTCAAGCCGCGGATGTGCAGAGGGCTCCCACTCGTCTGGTGAAGCACAGAATCACGCCAGAAGTCACGGCGCCATTTCAAAGCTTACGGCGCCATCTCATTGCGAGCTCAGATCGAGGTGTTTTTGAGTAGAGGAAACAACCAAACGCGTAGGTTGCGACCCGGTTGGCCCTCGGTGTTGACGATGCCGCTGCTGTCGGTGTCGCCAGAGAAGACGATAGAGTTCCCGGTGCAGCTCTACAGCACCGTCACTGCCAGCCTGCGCCTCGAGAACGCATCCAATGCCATCGTGGCCTACAAGATCAAGACTACGGCGCCCAAAAACTACCTCGTGCGGCCCTCCTCGGGCGTGCTCAAGGAGAAGGGCACACAGGAGATTCAGGTGGGTGGGTGCTGATATGGACAGGCAGAGAGGGGAGTCAGATGCGGGGCTTGACGAGGGAGGCAGGGAGGCGGCTGCGTGGCGCGGTTTGCGTGTCTCGGGATGGCTGATCTTTTGTGTATGGTTGGTGTGTGTGTCGATGGATGAACAGATCATTCTGCAGCCGCTGACGGCGGATCCTCCGCCCTCCACTGATCGGTTCCTCGTCCAGGCCACACGAGGTAGGTGGGCACACACACAACAAGCACTGCCGTCACACGCTCAAAACACCACACTCACACAAATATCCCTTCTCTGTGATGTGTGGTGCAGTTGAGAGCGACATGCCACTGTCGCGCGACGACTGGACCCATGTGGCCAAGGAGAACATCGAGGACTACCGCCTCGACGTGGTGTTCCGGAAGGAGGGCGGTGCGGGTGCGGGTGCGTCCGAGTCGTACTCGGAAAACGCGGCCGTGTACGGCGGGCCGGGTGCGAGCGAGGCGTCGGTGGCGAGCGCACAGGGGGTGGGTGGTGACAGCCGTTCGCTCAAGGTGCGGTACGACGAGCTGGTGCAGACGGTGGCCAAGCTGGAGCAGGAGAGGGACTCGCTGAGCGAGCAGCTCAAGACGCTCAGCAGCAACAAGCCCAAGAAGGGGTGGGAGCTCTGGCAGGTGGTCTTTCTCGTCATTGTCGTGCTCGCGCTCGCTAAACTGGCATCATGGTTTTAAGCGGGAGGCGGGAGGGAGGGAGGTGGGAGGGAGGGAGAGGGGCGTTTTTGGGGTCTTGTTAGACCATGTACAGGGATCATCCTCACCATCCATACCATCATACTCGATCCATCGATCCATCCATCCATACATACACGCGTGTGATGTGTGATGGACGGACGCTTTTTCAACACCACTTCCCTCCCTCCCTTGCCACCCACCCGCTGCCATGCCAACCTAACCTGCTGCTGTGTGTGTTGACGTTGACCCTCTCACTCACCGCTGAGCGGCTGAGGGAGGGATGGATGGGTGGGGGGCGGGGCGGGTGTCTAGACAGCCAGACGGCCGCCCGGCCACCGCGTCCATGGTGGTGGTGGGGTGGTTTGGTCGGGTGGGATGATGGCGCGGGCGAGAGCGAGCAATTTGTCATCGCAGTTGGCTGTTCGTTCCATGACTGTCCGTCCTCCGTCTGTCTGAGTGTCTGTGTGTGCGGTTGGCTGGTTTGCTCACTCATTCATTCATTCATTTGGCTGCAGCGACGCCATTTTTATGCGCATGGCCGCATGATGTGTGTGACCGATCTTTTCTGATTGGACGTCGATCGATCGATGGATGGATGGATGGAAGGGTGCATATGGAGTGCGCTCGCGAGGTTTTGGTCTGCTGTCTCTCTCTTCTCTCCCTTCCTCTCCCTCTCCCCCTCTGGTACACTGTCTTGATGAATCGGTTGTTGCCATGTTTCCTCTCTCTCTGTCTCTCTCTCTCCCTTTTCTTGGCACCACACGGCCGCACCAGGGTCGGTTGATGTCACTGCGGCTGCCAAGGAACAGTCACAGTGGTCGTCACTTGCCCTGTGTCAACCGTCGTGTCAGGGCGGAGGGATGAGGAGAATGTGTGTGCACCCATTCCATTGGATGCCTGGATGGAATGATGGAATGATGGACCGACTGACCTACCAGCCGTTCATCATCATCATCATTCATCAAATCACTCCGTGCTTCGCGCCTCTGGGCCTTTCCTCTTTGTCTTGCCTGACGATCCGATTTTGTGGCACACGCACCACACCCACGCGCCTCCACACGCATCGCGTGAGCGTTGGTGTTGATATAGGTAGCACACCTGCCTGCCTGCCTGCCTGCCTGCCTGCCTGCTTGCCTGCATGGCTGCCTTCCTGACAGGTAGGCGGGTCACTCACTCCCTTATCTCTCTCCCTCCCGTGTGTATCTTAGCAACCCGCAGACAGCCAGCTCATCTCACCTCCCCAGCCCTTCAGCCCCCCGTGGGATGGGCTTCGTCTACGCTGACCTGCCTGCATCACCCATCCCGATTCGTGGCGGTGTGTGTGTGTGTGTCGTGCGGTGTGCGTTAACTATGTATGTAGTGGGGCGCATCGGACCCTTGATGCGTCCGGTCGTGTGTGTGTGTGTGTGTGTGTTTGTGTTGTGACATTCTCGTGCAACTTCTCTCCTCAACTTTGACCCCAAGCAATCAGGTCGCCCTGTCGTCTCTGTTTACACGCCTCATGGAAACGTGTCGCTCGGGCCGACCCTTAACGGCGTGGGTGGCAACGAAACAACGAACACTCCGCTTTTTCCCTACAGCACCTCCCGGCCGCCATTCCTTCTCTTCTTGCCTGGTCTCCCTCTCCCTCTCCCTCCCTCCCTCTCTCCCTCTCCCTCCCTCTCTCCCTCTCCCTCTGTCCCTCCCGGCGCCGGCCATGGCACTCAGTGCGACGCAGGTCGCGGCGGTGCTGGCTCTCCACAACACATACAGATGCCTGTAAGCAAGCAAAGCAAAGCAGACGGACAATTAAGCACACACACAGCCAGCCACGGGTTTCTGCCTCTGCCTTTGCCTGGCTGCTCTTAACAGTCACGACGCCCCTGCCCTGACGTGGAGCAGCGCGATGGCGACCAGCGCCCAGGCCTGGGCAGACAAGGGCGTGTTTGAGCACTCGGACAGCTATAACCTCGCACCACCAGCGGGGCCGGCTGGGGAAAACCTTGCGTGGGGTACAAGAAACGAGCACGGCCAACAGTCAAGGCGATGAGAGAGGATGTGTGTGTGTGTGTGTGTGTGTGTTTGTGTCAGGCTTCACGGACTTCGACTCGGCCATCGATGCGTGGTACGATGAGGTGGACCTCTGGCCAGAGGGCAGCAACGACTTCCGTTCAGGAGCCGGGCACTTGTGAGTTTTGAGAGTCTGAGAACATCGCCGTCCCACACAGTGTCTGTCACCCCCCATTAATTACATTTCCTGACTGTCTGTCATGTGGCTGCAGCACCGCGATGGTGTGGAAGGGCGCCACAGAGATTGGGTGTGGCGACAACAGTGCAAAGGTAGGTGTGACCTGACGGGCACCGTTCTTCCTCCGGCAAACACCCTACCCTCTCCCCCGCACATTACATACCTGTCTGTGTAGGCACCGTCTTCGGTCTTGTACGTCTGCCGCTACAAGGGGAGCGACACCAAAGATTCGACCACACCAAACACACGTAAGTACGTCACATTCGCTCACCGTCCAGGCAGGCAAGCCGGGTCTATGTGTGGAGCTGAGCTCTTGTTGCTGTGTGTGTGGATCAGTGGGCGCGTTTGCGGAGAACGTATTGCCGCGCAACACCAAGACCTTTGACGAGTGTGCCGAGAAGGTCCGGATGGCCATGCTGCCCATCGCCCGCACGCAGGAGTGGCTCATCCGCGTCACCCCTCCCGCCGATATCGTTATCAAGCCGCCGCCCAAAGAGGAAGAACCAACGCAGCAGCTCTTGCCCCCTGTCCGCCTCTCACACGTGTGTGGCGACACCTCCGAGCAGCCGAGCGCCTGTGTGGGGGTCAACCAGCTGCTGGACTACCGCCTGCTGACGTTCGACCCCTCGTGTGCGGGCGATGGGACAAATGCCACACATGTGCCCGAGGAGACGTGCAACGCCCTGAACCACCTGTGCTGCCGCTTCTGCCACGTGCTGCCGTCGGTGACGACCGAGTGCCCGCCTGGTGAGGGTGAGGGTGAAATGAAAGGCGGTCGATTTGTATGCAGACAGACAGACGCCTCTTTGTGTTTTTGACTGCGTGTTGCCTGGCCTATCCTTCCTTGTAGGTGAGAAGGGAATAGCCATCTACTGGGACAGCGCGTGGGAGAATGAGACAGCGCTACAGCCGCCGGCAAAGGTGCCCTCTCCTCCGGTGAAGCCAGACCTGATAAGGATAAAGGCCGCCGGGCCAGGGCGCGTGTGACATGAATGTTTCTGCGGTGGGAAGGGAATCGGTGGTGGTGTGGGGTGGGGGGTGTCTATCGTGGATCGGAGGGATGGGCGATGCGTTATTTATTCGTTGCTGGCTGCATAATTTACGTAAGGTAGGTATGTGTGGCGTGTACGTGTGTGAGTGTCTATGCTATGTTGTATGCTGTGTGTGCGGTGATGGTGTGTGCACACGCATAGCATAGCCGCGTTTTCATACACACATGTCACGTCACTTCACCACCATGTATCATGTCATGTGAGTGACACAAATGGATATCTATGTATGTAAGTCGGAGGGAGGGAGGGTTGGGGGGTCGGGGGGCACCACTCACCTACATTTCAGAAAGAAAGAAAGAAAGAAAGAAAGACAGACAGAGGGGATTTTGTAAGTATCCATCCATCTATCAATCCATTCATTTGTATCACATCATAGACCAATCGACCGTTCCGTACTGCGTACAGCGAACGATCTTGGTGTATATGTCGGATGTGTGCATAAGGCGGTTTTTGCCTCTCTCCTCCTCACCCACACACGTACACACATCCATGCACTCACTGCAGGCTAGGCTGGCTGAAACAGGTCGCTGATACACACTGCAGTGCACGTGTGTCGTGTCGTGTGTG
The DNA here is from genome assembly GCA_001179505.1 of Vitrella brassicaformis. NCBI lineage: Eukaryota > Vitrellaceae > Vitrella > Vitrella brassicaformis. The sequence goes on along the minus strand of CDMY01000488.1, from coordinate 99,584 downwards.
TGTGTGGGGTTTTGTGTAGCCCGTAGGATGGCAGCAAGGCAAGGCAAGGAAGAAGTAAGGAGTGCAGTGCCATCCTGCTATCTATCTGTCTGTATAGGGATAGACAGACCATTAAGTACGTAGGCGTTCCGCAATCACTCAGTCACTGTGTGTAGACCTATAGGCCAGCCATCCGTTCAGCCATCCATCTGCTCAGCCATCCGTCAAGGGCCCGCCGCGCGCGAGCATGCCATCCATGTCACTTCGTGTGTGTGTGTGTGTCACTTCGTGTGTGTGTGAGCAATGCGATTTCAGTCGTGTATGTGTCTTATTAGTCATTCTGCGATTGTTGGTCCATTATCCATCCATCCATCCATCCATTCCTGCGTGTGTCATTGACCACCACAATCACACACACTGGGCTGCTCTTTCGACACACTTGACACTGATTCGTCCACCGACTCTTTTCGAGTGCACGAACACGCAAACACACACACGGAGGACACCGCACACCTTTTTCCCTGTCTACTGATACGTATGCACCAACACCGGCATGATGGACAGGTGGCAAAAACTCCCACTCACAGAAAAGCTCTCTGTCGCCTTGACTCACTACTCAGGAGTTGATGAGCCTCAGAGCATGTGGCAGGGGCACCTTGACGGCGTCCAGACACTCCCGCACCTGACACACACAGGCAGACAGGACACACAGACACACACACCACACAAACGGCCTGCCACGTGCCGCGTGTTGTTCAACTCACTCACTTACCGCTTTGGGTGAACCGGGAAGAGCCAGGACCAACCTGGGCAGCCAACACAGCACACGGCAGACATGAAGAGAACAAACAGGTGGCTGTCCCTTCAATCGTTTGCTGCTGCCGCTGGCGATCTTATCGTACATACGTGAGTTTGATAATCCCTGCAGTCAGCCGGGAGAGGCCTGCAGTCGGCGTCGCCTGCGCCAAAGGCATACACACACGTCATTCCGACGCACACACATGGATGAGATGTGAGTGATGTAGGCCGTGTGTACCTGGAGGCTTGCGTCCATCATCTGGTGCGTGAGCCCATGGCATCGGCGGTCAAACAGCGGCTCCAACGCCTCGGGGGTGCGGTCGCGGGGCTGACCAATCAGCGCAGCAACACACAGAATGAAATATAGAATGGGTGCAGGCACTTCACTTACGGCGAATCCGGTGCCGCCCGATGTGACGATCAGCTGCATGCCCTCGGACACCCTACACACACACACACACACACATCACGGCTCGACCAGACCAATGCCTTCCTCCCTCCATCCCCGCCCGGACAGACATCTGTGTGTACCATTTGTTGACTTGTGTGCGTATGGCGTCGATCTCGTCCGGCACGATGGCCAGCTCGTGGACCGTCAGGGGGAACCCCGCATGCTCGCTCAGGTACTCGACAGCAACGGGCTGCACACACACGTGCACACACAGGGAGGCAGGCAGACATGCATGACTCGTCGACAGACAGATGGGGCTCTCTCTTTTGTGTGTGTGAGCCGAGCTCAGCTGAGCTCACCCCTGATCTGTCCTCTGCCTCCCCCCTGCTGCAGCGGTCCGAGCAGACCAGCACTGCAGCCGAGTATCCGGCACCGTCCTTGGGCATTGGCGCGCCAGCACTCTGATTTCAATCAACAGAGCAACCATATCCGCCTTGCGTCGCATCGCATCTGCCCATCTCCTTTGTCATCTCTCTCACTCACAGCGGCATGAACCAAACTCGGATGCACTGCCGCCGTCGGCTTGGGCTTGGTTCCGTTGGTCTGGTGTGCGTGTGGCGTCCCTTCCTCGTGAACCATGCCGCACTTGCACACGGGGCCTGAGGGCACCGGCGGCACCTCCATCGGCGGGGGCACACTGGCGATGGCACCGATGAGCAAAGCCGAGATGGTGGAGCCCCGGGGGATCTTGCTGCCCTTGGTGTCCTTCTGCGCCGGCAGTTGCAGTAGGCCGTTCGCACCCACAGAGCTCAACAGGCGACTGGAGATCTGATGAACAACAAAGGCGTCTGTTGGGCGTCACCATTGCGGAGGGCGCGGACCTGGTGTCCGGTGGAGATGGCTTTGAGCTTCCGTCTGCCCCATGATGGTGCCGTGTCCTCCGCATAGACGACGCAGCGGTGGTACTCGGGTCGCTCCTTGTCCAGCTGCAGGTCCTGCTGCACCTCGACATCCACACACGGCCACCCTACCGCACCCACATCCACTGAAACACAAAATCACACACACACACACACACACACGAATGAGGTGAGTGAGACACTGAGAATAGCATCTCTTCTCTCCCCTCTGCTCACCTCCCTGCATGGCTCGCATCACGGGCACCACAAAAAGGTGGTACGTCACCCACACAGACACGGGGTTGCCGGGCAGGGCGAACACCTGGATGGGGCTTTCTGGACGCCCCTTGGACGGCAGGTGGCCGTACGTCGTCGGCTTGCCTGTCATTGGGGATGGCAGATGTATAGGTGTGCAGTGGTGTGATGTGTGTGCCATTCATTGTCAGCTGGTTTGCCTGGTTTGAGGTTGAGTCTCCCGAAGATGACTTGGCCCATCTCTTCGAGCAGGGGCTTGACGTAGTCACTCCGACCCATGCTGGACAGACACAGGCATCACATCACACGATTGATTGTTGCGTTCGCTCGCACACTCTCTGTCTGTTCTGTTTGTGTGAGTCACCTGACTCCTCCGGTCGTGATGATGATGTCCACATCACTCTCCTGCTGCTTCCGGAAATACTCCCCGATCACACCCTGACAGACCAACACATACACCGTGAGTGCGTTCCCATGCGTAACCTTCCTCCTTTGCCCACCTTGTCGTCGTTGAGGTGCGTGAGCTCCGTCACGACTGCGCCATCGCCCTCCACCTGTGCCTTGAGCATGGGCCCGTTGCTGTCGAATATCTGCCCGCTGCGCAGCGATGCCTGGTTGCCGATGGAAACAACCTCATTGCCTATTGTGGGAGCAAAGGAAAGGAGCACCCAGGTCTGGACTCATGGCCGTGTGACCCTTGTGGTGTGCCATCCCCAGCCACCCACCCACCTGTGGAGAGGATGGCGATCCTTGGAGGCCGGTAGACGAGCACAGAGGCCTTACCCACAGTGCAGCACACACCTGCATGGCGCACCGCACGCACACCAGCACACGGCAAGCAAGGATGAGCAGCTCATAGCATAGCATACACACATCCCACTGCGTACCGATTTCAGCGCTTCCCATCTTGAGCCCCTTGTTGAGTACGACAGTGCCCTGCGGGATGTCAGACCCCACCGGGCGGATGTTCTGACCCGCACTCACATCGCCTGGCCATTCACATAGGCGTACACATGGCACGCAGTCAGTCCACAGACACAGAAATGAGTGCCCTCTGCTCACTCACAGGTCAGGATGGTCACCGTCTGCTTGTCCACACTGCACTGCTCCACAGGCACCTGAGCGGGAAGTGATTGACACCCATACACACACGTGGAGGATGGGCAACTGGCTGGGGTCTTTCCGCATTGGATCTCGCACTGCACTCACCACAGCGGTTGCGCCGTCTGGCACTTTCGCGCCCGTCGTGATGTAAGATGCCTCGCCTGCACAACACGGACAGACACAGGGAGGTATGGGCCATCTCGCGCTGCCCTCGCAGACACACCTCTCTCTCACCGGGCTTGAGCGTAACGATCCCCTCGGCGCCGGCAAAGCTCTCGCTGACGACGGAATACGCTGCTGACACAAACCAAGGATCAGACGATCAAGTCGTTTGACAGTGCTGAAGGCGGCCAGCCCTCTCTTTGCCTACCTGATCCACTCCCTCCCAAGTGAAGTGCATAGCCGTCCTGATGGATGGATGGATTGACCACCCCACACAGACAGACACCATCACACATAAGCAGCTCACGTCGTTCGCTGAGTGCGTGTTGGCTCACCACGATGGATGCAGGGAATGCGGGATGGGGGAACGGAGCCGTCACGTCCTCCGCCTGTCACACACACACAAGCAGAAGAACGGACCCTTGCACACACTGCAAAGTGTGATCCGGCCATCTCCGTCTGTGATCTTCCTTTGTGACCAGGGTGCGTCCGAACGCCGACTGGATGGCCACGGTGTCAGTCGTGGCGGGGCCTCTCTTCTTGACTGCCTCCATCACGTGCTGCAGCCCTTCAGCCACTGACAGCATCGGATAAGAGGACTTCGCGGGAGCCACCATCGCGAGATCTGATATCGATATGCGCTGCCCACACGATACCGCCCACAAGCCCCTTTCCCTCTTCTCTTCCCTCTCCTGTTGCGAGCTAAGCTCGCGATCGGCGAGTCTTTATGCCCCGTTCTGCCAGCGAAACGTCCACGTCTATCCCTTCGGATGTCCTGTGGATGAGCTCATCTTACCGTCTCGCGATGATGAGTCAGATCTTTGTTGTCCTTACCCTGGCTTCGCTTTGTCCCGTCGTCGACGTCAATGGTGCGTTCCTACCCTCGTCCTCTTGGCTGTCGCGCAAGCTTCGTCAGCACCAAGGCTTCCCCTCACCGAAGCAGGGAGTGTCGCGCGTGAGGCCTCACCTCAGATCTGGTCTGGCAATGAGGCAGCTCACGAAGGAGGAGGCGTGGACGGCCGTTGGCGACGCTGTGAGGTACCTAAAGGAGCATGAGAGCCCCAAGCCGTTCCTCTCGGGCACCCTGGACCTCCTGCCGTCCATCCACGGGCCCTCATGGACGTTGGAACCGAGATGTGAGACGATGACAGACGCCCCCTTCTCGGCAAGCATGATAGGCAGAAAACACAGCATCTCGTGGCACGTGCTGATGACTCCGTCTGTGTGTGTTTTTGCATGCAGTCGTCTGCACTGAAGGCGCTGTACGAAGAGCAGTTGCTCAGTCTCCCGTGGGCAAGGGCATGGACACGGTCATGGATCTGGAGGCACGCAAGTCGCGGGAGGTGGCGGGAGGACTCGTCGCGCTCAAGAGCCAGGCTGGCAACTGGACCAGGGTGATCGAGGGCATCTGCCGGCAGGTGGAGGAAGAGATGTCGGGGCCCACCAGCCGTGTGCAGGCCGATTGGTACAGGATGCTGCTCTACGGCGAAGGAGACTTCTTTGAGGTGCACAAGGACACGCAGCGCTCGAACGACCACTTCGCCTCTCTGCTGGTCTTCCTGCCCACCGAGTATACTGGAGGCGACTTCTTGCTGCACGATGATGGGGACTTCGATGGCGACAGATTCAACAAGGAGACGCAAGACGCCCTCGGGCACCAGCAAGCCCGATGGATCGCTTTCTACTCCGACATTGTCCACAGCGTCAAGCCTGTTGTGTCGGGATATCGCCTCGCGCTCGCCTACAACTTGCGCCGTCACGAGACCGGGGAGAGGTTCACGAAGGACGGCCCGCTGGCGCCCCCATTGCAGCGGCTGGTGGATGGCATGAAGGAGCACTTCGACTCTCCCCAGGTACATAGACGGACGGTCGTCATCCGCTCCTTCTCATGTGTATGGCCTATGCATTGCTCGATGTGTCTCTGTTCTCTTCAGGCCAACCAGTCCTGGGTGTTCCAGCTATCGCACGACTATACCCTGTCCAGCATGACGCCAGCTCACCTCAAAGGCGTCGACAGCGCACTCTACCAGCTGCTCTCTCAGCACTTCGACTGCCACACCACCCTGCTGAGCGCCTACATGGACTGGGATGGCGACCCCGAGTTCAGAGTCGTCAACAAGTCCGTGACAGAGGACATGAAGAAGGTTGCTGAATACTATCAAGATCGCGGCGAGGGTGAAGAGGAGCGAGATGAGGAGGAGTTTGCCAAAAATTTGACTCACTACCGGGAGATCGACGCCAAATATTATCTGCCAGAGATAGGGGAGCTGCTGACAAACCCCTCGATTGTAGACGAGTGGGACATGGAGGGCGAAGGGGGACCGGGGCTCAATCTTTACGGCTTTCTGAGAGGCCCCAGCAAGCTACCGCCAGAGACGAGCTTTATCTACCGAGTTGGTCCACCAGGCGAGCAACGCATTCCCGGCCTTCGCGACCACCTTGGCTATAACGCTGTGGTTCGAGCACCCATGACTCGTTATGCAGGAAATGAAGGCGCAGTGGATTGGAGCTTTCAGTACGTCTCTGTTGTACTGGTGTGCAAGAAGAAGTCTCAGTGAGACATGAATGCATGCATACGGGGGGATGGGGTGGACGAGAGACATTCGGGTTAGCTGATGATCTGTGTCTGTCACCAGTAGCTGGGCCATAGGTGTGGAGTGATTTTGGTTTATTTTCGGATGCGGCGGCGTGCGTGAGTGATATGTGGATTCATTCGAATCATGTATGGACATCAAATGCGTCTTCCGGACACACGACATGCTCACCATTTTTCAGTCTGAACATTCACTCACGCGGCGCGTGTGATGAAGGAATGCAGCCCTGCCCCGCTCTCTCCGCCACGACATGCACGCACATGCGATGGTGACACGCGAGGGAGGAAAAGACATGGAGAGAGAGAGGGAAGCGCCCTACGGCACGCACCGCTCAGAAAAACCGATGGCCGAGGGCGACGAGTGTCGTCTGTCTGTTGTTATGGCCGCACGCGGCGCGCGCAAGAAAGCTACCTAAGCCACATAAGTGATTCACGGGGAGACTCGTGGCACAGAGTGGCGCAGACAGAGAGAGAGAGAGAGAGAGGGAGAGAGAGAAGGAAGGCATGGCACCGCACACGGCAAAGTATGTACAAAGGCCCTTTATCTCCTACAGCCTCACGCGCCACGTGGCCATTGCGAGGTCTCGCCCGCCACATCAGTAGGTATACAGAGAAGCAAGAAAGGCTATACAGTCAGTTCGTCGGCCAGCGCAAGTGTGTGTAACGTACCTATCCCTCCACCCTCTCTCCCTCTGCCTGTCTGGTCTGTCAGCTCATCGCGATATTCATGCCAGGCATAAGTAGGTTCATGATCGTGATAAGCTTGTCGTCATCGATCGGCAGCTGATCCGCGAGGCGGAGGCTACTCCGAGCGAAAGATCTCACCACACCACCCACAGACAACGTCACGCCATACCTGCACGCATGCACAGCACACACACGGATGGGTGGACCTACACGCACACGTGATGACATTATCTGCCGCAGTAGCTCACCGTATTTTGTTTGTGTTGTTGCCGGGCTGTCAGCCAACCCGACAGCCCGTTGTACTCGGGGCCGTTGACGAGACCGAATACCCACACCTTGTTGCCGACAGACAGGTTCCCCCCATCAGTCCTACGTCATCCACACAGACACGGGCAATGAGTGCGCTGAGGCACACCTTCACGCGTCTCACTCAGCTCACCCACGGGCCCAGCCGCTGTCGGCAGGCGTCGAGTAGGATGTCGCAGCTGCGAATGAGTGCACGAAATGCCTTCGCCTCTGAACAAACACATGACACCCACCTACCATTGGCTATGACGCCTACAATACAGTCCGCTGACCTGCATCTCATTTCAGGGCCCTAAGAGCGTCCTCGATCCTCTCATGGGCAGTCATCACTTTCGGCCACACCTGAGCAGCCAGCCCCTTGCGGAGTATCTGTGTTGACCCACCATGGTGACGACTTGATGGACTGCGTGGCGATCATGGGGAGGCAGTGGTCCTTGATCGTGGCGGAGTAGTAGGAGGCCTTCCACGTCGAGTCAGCCATGGTGAAGCCGCCCTGCGCGTCAGCCTGGTGGACCGTCACGTCGCGGAGCGGGCCGCCGAAGGGATCGGCCACCAGCGACCCAGAGGCCTTCGGGATGCGCTCGATGAGCACGCACAGCTGCACCCACCACACACGCACACACGCAGACAGGGCAGAATACATAATCCACAGGATAAGTGTCAGCAGCTGGTGCTTCAGGGCCGGGCTACCTGGCTGCATTTGGGGCACATGGTTGTCTTTTCCACCGCCCTGATCGAACGCCTCACGCTTCACACACTGACACGCACACACACACACACGCACACGTGTGAGCAGCTGAACCCTGTACACGTGGAGATACGTGCGCACCGTGCGATATCTCCACTGCGCGAGATCTCCTTTGCCAGCGAGTTTGGTGCTGCAGATGGGAATGCTGCAGTGTCCATCCTGTGCGTATGCTGCCGAGAAGGGCCGACACAGACCTGCCAATGCGAGCTTCCTCGAAACCCAAAGTTTCAGAAAGTGTCGCCTTTTCCTTCCTTTAGCGTTGCGCCAGCTGGCGTCCATCGTGCTGTGAGGTGTTCATTCGATGAAGGGACAACCGGCAGACGTCATTCGATCTGACGTGTCATGAGCATGTGGAGGAGGAGAGGATGAAATCGCAGCGTTCCAAGTCGGTGTACCCTTCACTTGAGCCGCAGGTACGCACGTATACATATGCATCCAACCGCCCATCATGCACTCATGTCATGTGTTGTCAGGATGGTCAGGGGGATTCGTCGAGCGGTGCTGCCCAGCCTGCTGCAGCTGCCAAGCCGGTCCACGCCACCCGACGAGGCACCGCTGCCGCTCGCCTGCAGAACGCTAAACCAGACGCCGGGTACAAACAAACAACACTAAGGCCCAACCGATGAATCGAATGGTTTTTGTGGGTCGTTTCAGCCCCCGTCGTGACGCATCTCCCCGGCGCAGCCTCGCAGATGTATCCCCCCGCCGGCAGCGTGAGCCCGGTCCGTCGTGCCTGAGGTCTCCCCGGCAGGAGGGGGATCCCTCGCCCAGCAAGCGGGTGCAGTGGGGAGTGACATCCACATATGAAGTCGGAGAGTAAGTACTTGCCGAATGGGATGGGAAGGGCAGAGAAGGAGGAGATGCGAAACGGTGCCAACGGCGTTTGGTTTTGTGTCACTCAGGGACTATGAGGACATGGCCGAGCAGCCCGTTTCTCAGGTGCATCTGGGCAAAGCCGATGACGCACAGCCTGCTGCTGCCGCTGCTGCTGCAGCTGCAGCCGCTGCGCCAGCGGCATCGTCCTCCAGTGCCCTGAACCAAAACGGGTGAGATGAATGCATCCCCCCATGACGTGTGGATGTACATAGCACATCCACACACCTGTGGGATGGTGTGTGGTGGTGGTGGTGGTGGTGTGTGTCAGAGGTGTGGCGGTTGCCGATGAGGGTGAGGATGACACCCCCATGGGGTACGGGGATGGCGGACCTGCGACGGTCGTGGGGCGGGGCGGCCAGGCCACCACACACACTCCTGAGGACAACGTGCGCAGCAAGGGCAGGGGCCGTAGAGACAGCGATGCAATGGAGGGCAACTTCCCCAGGTCACATACACACACACACGTGCCGTGGTTAGTGAGTGTGTGGATGGATCTTTCTCGCTTATGCGTGTCATTCATTGATGTCTGTCAGTTTGGTAGAGTTGGTGGGGACGGGTCGCAGTCCGAACCGCAGTCCGACCTCTCAGAACCCGCGAGTGCCCCGCGAGTCGCTCCCCAACCCCATGGTGCAGGGCATCGATGACGCATGGCAACAGGCACAAGGAGTCAGTGACTCAACCCGGCAGACAGACAGACAGACACACTCACGTGCAATGTGGAACAAACAAACGTATCCTTGTGCGTCTTGATGTCATCAGAAAGACCAGCCCGTGACGTGGCGGCCCTCCCTGGCTCCCAACGACGTTCCCTCTGCGCGCCCGTCGCTCGCCCCTGACGCCGAGATGCCGCCCATCTCGCCCCCCATGGCCACCCCACCACCCCTGCACAGCGGAGAGGCCACCCCTCCCGCAGAGGGCCAAGCCATCGTCGGCGGCCACTCGCCACCCATCCCCATGGACACTGACACGCCACAGATCGGCGTAGGTGAGCAAGGCCAAGGACAGGGACAAGGGCAGGAGCAGGCGGGCCCCACCCCTCTCAGCCCGGACCCACTGCTGACGGCCTCTGCACAGGAGACCCCCAGCTGTGAGGACACTGGTGCAGCCGCCGCCGCCGCCGCTGCGGCTGCGGCTGCGGCTGCGGCTGGCCCCCTGCAGTCGAAGGTCCCTGTCAAAGTGGCGTCCACTGTCGGGTCTGGGAAGAGCGGCGCGCGTCTGGTGAGCCCCCGTGGTGGGTCACGACTGCCTTCGTTCGGTCTATCATCGCCGCAGAAGCAGCGAGAGGACGGCGTGTCAAGTCCCCATTTCGGTCTCTCCGACGAGGGAGATGGAGAGGGCGCCGGGGGGCAGGGGGGAGAGATAGAGATGGGGGCGGGAGGCAGCGGAGCTGCTTATGGTGTTGGGGGTGGCACTGGTGGTGGTGCGTTTCCTGGCGTTGGTGTGGTGGTGCCCCCTCCTCCTCCCGGTGTTGGTGGCAGAGGAGAGCAGAGCACCGGGGCGGCTGCTGCTGCTGCTGCTGGGGGTGGTGGCGTTAGTGGCGCGGTAAGGAAGGCGCGGCGACATCAAAGGTTGCGTGTGGTGGATCAGTGTCCTTGTGTCCGTGTGTCGGTGTGCGTGGTGCAGTATCCCCCTCTTGAGTTGTTGACGACTCCATCCCCTGTTGTGTCGGAGGCTGCTGCTGCTGCAGCAGCTGCGGCTCCTGCTGTTGCTGCCATACCACGACACGAGCGCGTAAGCTTCACCAGCCACCACAGAGACCTGCCGCACACGACACCCTTATATGCGTGTGCGTGTGTCTGTGTGTGGTCAGGCATCTGAGCCGTTCCGTCCGCAGGGTTTAGCCAATCGCACGCCATCTCGGTCGCCCTTCGACGAGCAGCCGGCAGACTACGACGGCCGCGGCCTGGGGCTGGGAACCCTCAGACGAAACCAATCCATGCAGGCAAGATACTGAAACAAAGAGGACGGCGGAAATGGGACATACTAATTTTCATTATCCGTTCGTTCGTTCGGCTGTTTGTTTCTTCAGGCGGCTGCTGCCCCCCGTAGCGTCGTTTCCCTCCCAGCCCAGCCACACCCTTTCCCGTCACCAGCTCAGCGCTCTGACGTCTCGATGGCTCCCTTGCCACTCCCCCAGGCCACCCACCAGGGCCAAGACGAAGACGATGACATGGGCAACGCATACCAGATCAACTCACCCCCGCCTATCCGACTCAGCCGCGCGCCGCCCAAGAGCCCACCAGCAGCGGCGGTAGCTGCAGCCGAGCAGCCATCGATCGCCGTGGAGGACGAACAGAGAGGCGCGGCGGCTTCGGAGGTGCGTGACGACGAGATGAAAGTCGAGGAGGAGGATGGCGTGCCCGAGAAGAAGGAGAACGAGACGACACCAGAGGAGAGCCCATACGAGTTCCGGCGCCCCAGGTCCCCTCGTCCGTCGCCTCCCTCTCCGCGCTCTTCCCGCCAGAGCCCCCGCCCCCCGCCGCCCCCATACCAATCCGATGACAACGAGTCGGTCGATTCCGACACGCCGTCGCGCCGCCGATCGCGTAGGCTCTCAGGGCTGCCCCCCGACGAGAGGCAAGAAGGAGGAGAATCGGCCGACGGCACACCACCACCATCGAAGGGCGCTCGCGGACGTAAGAAATCATCTCGTGGGTCGTCGCCTCGGCGCGGGACAGAGGGTGCAGGTGCGGGTGAGGGTGTGGAGGGAGGTGGGGGGAGAGGGCTGGAGTCGCTGATGCATGAGGACGGCCACGGCCACCGCCTGTCGCCCATCCCCGAGGAGGCTGAGGAGATCGTCACCAAGCCCGACGGCTTGATACTCAAGTGCTCGCCCGCCGTGTCCCCGCCCCTATCAGAGCTTCATCAGCCGAGGACGCCTCCCCGCTCACCCAAAGGCCGCTCCCCCGGCCGATCGCACGAGAACAGCCCCTCGTCCTCGTGGCGCTGCACGGCCCACCGCCTCCACAGAGGTGAGGATTTCGTGCAGCCAACCGACGAAGACCAGCAGCAGCAGCAGCGGCGGGGGCCATGCGACCAATGCGACCACGGGCATGAGCATGAGCATGAGCACGAGCAGATGGATGAGGAGCAGCGTGAACGCCAGGAGGAGGTCAGGGACGAAGACATGGAGAGACGTGAGAGCGCCCGTCGGTCGCCTCGCCTGTCTGAGCGTCGCCAGCAGGCCGACCAACACATGGCCGAGGCCGAGGTCGGGGACGGGGCAGGGGCGGGAGCGGGGGCGAAGTCCCCCACACCCCGCCGCAGCACTGGCGGCAGACGACCCTCTCAGAAGGAGCCATCCCAACAGCAAGAGCAGCAGCAAGAGCGAGAGCCGCCTCCTCCGCCCTCGCCCCCTCCGCCGCCCCTGTCATGGGCCAGATTCACGCAGGAGTGCGCCATCAACTACGAGGCGTCGCTCAAGCTCTCCCAGTACCAGGCCGACAAAGCACGCAAGCGGGCCTCACAGACGCCGCGCAAGGACAAAGACAGAGACAAAGACAGCAAGGAGGACGATAAGGACGACACCGCGGCCTCCATAGCCCAGGGGGAGGAGTGGATATCGGCGCTGGGTCTGAGCGACCGGATGCAGGCACTGGTGGTGCGGGCGTCGCGTCAGGCGTGGGCCGCGCTTGAGGGCAAGATGGCTGACGCGGTGGCGCAGGGCCGGCAGCTGGTGGCCGAGGACGCACAGGAATTCGACAACAAGCCCCCGCCCATCGCGGCCGCACTGGCGAAGCGCCTCCAGGGGCAGGAGAGGGGCAATAGCGACGACCAAGTGGTAAGTAAAACCATCAGCAAGAGAGCCTAGTCGTGCACATACATCATCCCTTCTCTGTGTCTGTGTCTGCGTGTGTGTCTGTGTGTGATGCATTCATTGTGTTGTCAGGGTGGGTCGTTGATAGTGTCGGCTGTCAATGCCTTGTACGAGCGGTGTCAGAAGGAGGCGGCCCAGCGGTGGCGCGACAGCGTGGAGGTGGAGCACCGACAGCTGGTCCTCGAGTACCTGCAGAAGGAAACAGACAAGATCAAGGTCAGCCAGCGAGCGGGACACACCACACACTTTCTGCACTCCTCCCTTCCTCCCCTGCACCACACCCCACACGTCGCCCCGCCCTCTTGTGTGTGTTGATGTGTTGTGTTGTGTCAATGTCAGGGTGGGTCTGAGCGTGAGCAGAACCGCAGTGCCAAGCTGACGGAGATCGACGGACAGATCAACGCTATCGCCAACGAACTCCAACACGTATGTCACCACACCACGCCACAACACACCACAACACACCACAACACACACAAGTGTGTATGCTATGCAGCTCGATTCGGTTCGCAAGGCCAAGAGCTGCAGCCTGGAGTACCAACGGTGGGTGGGTGCGCGAAACCCAAACAAAGAATCAATCCCCTGGTGCATGTGTGTGTGTGTGTGTGTGTGTGTGGATGTGCAGTGACAACGCGAAGTTCTACGAGGATCAGGGTCGCAAGCTGCAGGCGGAGAGGGCCAGGCTGCAGGACAAGCTGCACGACCTCAAGAGAGACAGAGAGCAGGTACAATGAATGAAGTGAACACACACACACACACACAGCAGAGACACTCAGCATGGATATTCCATCCATCTTTTCGTTCGTTCTCTGCCCCCCCCCCC
>CDMY01000488.1:27169-75970 GCA_001179505.1 Vitrella brassicaformis | reverse complement strand
CCGGACCATTGCGCCTCAGTTTCACGTCCACTGCAATTCCAAGCTCACAAGAGACCACCAGGCAATTGCTGTTCTTTGTACATGCTTCATTCAGTCAGACAACAAACAGCCCAGTCGGGGGGCTCGTCAGTCAGCAGGACACAGGAAAGAAGCGCGGGGGGCTTTCACCTACAGAGCCAAGAGAGACACAGTTATGCATTTCTGTTCTTTCCCTCTGCCTGCGTGACATGACTGACCTGCTGCAGGGATCGTTTCCCTCTCCTCCCGCCCCGTTTCTTCCTCCCCACATGGCCGGTGCCCTGGTTCGTCGACCGGCTCCTCCACTGCCTCTGTGAGGACTGTCTTGACAGTCTTGACACCTCAGAAGCCGCCCCCTCGGCCATCGCACGCACAAACGACGCTGCAGGGGCGGCCTGGGCAGCCAGAACGTTGCTGATGCGGATCGTTGGTCCTGCTTCTGCTGCTGTGTGAGACGGCACCGTCCCATTCGTGGTTGTCCCATCACCAAACAGGGCATGCAGGGCATTGTCTTTGCTCTTGTCCCTCTCTCGCTCGGCCATCTCCTCCTGCCGGTCAGCTAGACTGTTGAGCGAGAAAGGCGACGGGGGGTCGTCACTGCCGGCGTTGGTCAGCTGCAGGCTGCTCTGACGGCTCTTGGTGACCAGCGGACAAAGCGGGAACTGGTAGGGGTACTCCATACTGTTGCTGGCCCTCCCGCTATTCGCAGCAGGCCATACGAGCGCTGGTGCATTCATTCGATTGTTGTGGCCCCCCCACCGCTCCCAGATGGCCTTGAGCATGCGCATCTGCATCAGGGCGACCTTCTCGCGGCGCAACCAATACAAGCCGTTTTGCAATCCGGCGGTCAGGGGCGTCCAATCCGTTGGGCCGAAGCTCCTCCACTCGGCCGCGGTCAGAGGCTTCGCGGGGCCGATTGGAGACATCCCGGATGTCTTTGCAATCGAAGCGAGTGGGATGATCTCGCTACCCTGGCGCAGCTCTCCAAGGCCGTCGTCGTGAGTCGGGGGCTCGTCGGAAGTTGGGCGTCGACTGATCGCCGGCACTTGCTGCATTTCGGGACTTGCCTGCAACACGCGACCACAGAAACGATCAAAAAGGAGACCTTTCTGGGCATCTGTATGTCTCTCGACTCACCACTGTTCCTGGTCGGCCAGCGCGCGGCATCATGGCAGTGATAGAGAACGACAAGGGCCGCAAGGTGTCTGTCAATGTCTCCCTTTGTCTGTCTTCGCACTCCGCGAGAAATGACAGTGTCGAAGGCGTCTGTACCGGCCTTCGTCGCGCCAATTTCTCGATGCGAGAGGCAATTTTGCCGTCCGCCGCTTGGGAGGGGGCTAGGTTGGGCGAGTTGTGTGAGGGGCCGGGGGAGGGAGTGGATGGCGTGTGGGAGACGCAGGGAGGGTCGTCGGCAGGGCAACTGCGTGTGGGACTGTGCCAGGAGAAATGAAGATAATTGGTTTTGTTCTTCCACATGAGCCTGGAGTTGTCGAAGAGCTCGGCAGATGCTACGCGACTGCATCCCTGGTGATTGAAAAAGAGAGAGGGGTTTGAACCTCTCCTTTCTTTCTGTCTTCCCCCCATCAAGCATACTGGGAAGACCGGTCGGGAGTTGAACCTCTTGATGCAGTCTAGACATGCCTCCTCGTCTGCGAATGTGACGGCTGCGTTGCCCATCTTTGACCTCCTCTTCGACCTGTTGTACCTGCAGTGAGTGAGTGCACACAGAGAGACCGACAACAGCATGGACTGCATTGCCCCTGACGCAGCAGCTTCGTAGGGAGTACCGTAGATGGGTAACGTTGCCAGACTGGGTGAGAAGCTTACGAAGGAGAGCCTGGGGGGAGGGGGGGAAGGAGAGATAAGGTACAAGGAAAAAGGAAGCCAACCACTCATGGCATACTAGTATCGCGTCGCTTGTTCATTCTTCGTTAAGTACCTCTGGGACGTCGTGTGGGATGTGGCCGATGAAAACGTTGACATTTCCCTCACTTTCTTCCCGTAGCGCACACTCCATCCCTCACGAAGAGGGCCGAGTACTCGGCCGCCCAATGCTGCCACCCCACTGCGAACCGCCTCAAGCGCGCGATCCTTATGGGCCCCACCGAGTTTGGGGCCTTCAAGTTTCCCCTCCACACGTGCACGGACTCATTCCGTAGCTGCTGCCTTCTTTGCGTGGGCGTCCTCATAATCTGGAGCAGCCTTGCAGCACGTCTTGCAGCGCAATCGCCTGGCGCAATCCGAGGCGCAATCGCATCGCAGCACAGGCGGTTCTTCTGTCGGTTCTGCGTTGAATGATCGTCGGAGCTGCGCAGTCTATCGCAGAAGATGAAACGGTTAAGAAGAGCTTTTGCTGCCCTGCAGGGTATCTTCATGCTTGAGGGGCTCTTGGTACGCCCTGTTTGCACTGAGAGAACGACGCTATCGCACGTCTGCATTTGGTCCCGTGCTGTTGTAGTTTGCACTGGGTGGTGCCAATGCCCCTTCAAAGTCATTTCTTCTCTCGATGGGTACAGTAACGCCATGACGATGCCCTTGATTGCAGTGGGAAATCATGTGTTCTGTCTGGGATCTGCCAATCAGGTGACTTTGACCCCTTTAGTTTTATCTCAAGGTATCGCAGAAGTGCCAGGGCAGCAGTTGCGACGCCAGCTGACAACGACACCGAAGCAATCCAGGTGCCGTCACTCGTAGACATCCAGGCCTATCTCAAGGAGGAGCAGAAGAAGGCGAGGGGCATCTGCTGGAGGGGTCAGACAATAAGGAGGAATCCGTGACATCTGACTGACGGCAGCAGTTATATCCATTGGGGTGGGCGGGTTCAGGTGAGGCATGTCGCAAGAGGCTGAAGGTGTCCTGTAGCGATCTGGAGAATGTCTACATTGCGGACGAGGACCGGCTGGCCATTGCGAAGAGAGGGGGGGAAGAGGCGGTGCAGAACTGGGCTGATGCAAGAGGGTGAGAACATGACTACTCATGGACTAGAAATGATCGCCTTGCTCCATCTTTTGCCAAACACCGTTCCTTTCAGGTCGGCATGTCCCGATGGATTTGGCAGTCTCGAGCAGCCCACGAGTGCCAATGCCCCAACCTTCGAGAGGTATGTGGAAACAGAGTCTTCTGTGGCGGGCTATTTGTTGTGTGTTCCGACCGATAGGACGATTACAGATTCCATAGAGCTGATCAAGATGGGCAGGGACCCAAAGCAGCCCCAATGGGGCGGACTGAGATTCAGAAACGGCACATGGATGGTGGGGGAGCGGTCCTACACACTTTTCGAGAAGGGCAACGTGACAGTCATATTCCTGGTCACGTGGCCCCGGATGGAGTATGACAACGGCCACGCTGTCGACCTCGACAACGGGTCAGCCGTCATCCTAAATTTTGACATGGCGACCAAGGACGCCAACCTTGAGATCGGATTCGATCGGGAAGACGATAATCCAGTGTGAGACGAGGGACCTATCACTGCGGACTCACGGGACGATGCAGTGCATGCGTCTCTGTCTTATCTCAGCGGGAGATTTTCCTTCGGGGCTGGCCCTTCACCAGCCAAGAAAATCAGGCTAGAGGATGTACAGCTGGTCACACAGACGACCAGCACTATCGTCATCCGCCGCATCAAGCCCAAAGAGGAGAGAGGCATCCCCTCCACCGAGCCACCTAAGACGGAAATCATCATGTGAGTGCAAGTCTACTGAAATGCGATAAAGACGGACACAATTGCTGTCACGTCTTTGGTCAGAGACGGCAAGGCGCTCCCCAATGCTGACGACATCACATGGATGGACAAGAATGCGAAGAAGGGTGCTATCCTTGACCTTGGCTGTCGAGTCGACTCCCCCAAACCGCCACCGGAGCTCCCCGAGACCCCCCGCACCCACAGAAACGTCGACGCCATGCTCTCACAATGCTTCATGGGTAGGAAATCACTCGCGTGTTCTCCTGCCACGGACAGGACGTTCTCTTTCCGTCTGTCAGATGGTGTGGTGCACTCCTTGCTGATCTACTCCCGCTTCGTGCCCGACGATGAGCTCAAGATGACCAGCAGTGTGCTCAACTTTACACTGGAAAATCCGAAGGAGCTCTACAGGAAAAGTAATGCCCGGCACAACACGAATGTTTAGTCCATGTAGGCGAAAGCACCTCTGGGTGCGTGCGTGCGTGCGCGTGTGTGTATGTGTGTGTGTAGTCGATTGCGGCCGCTTGAAGGAGCCGAAGGACGGCGTCATCGACTATGCCAACATCCCTGGCCTCAACGCGACAGAGTGTGGTGCCATCGCTATCTTCAGGTGCAACAAGGGACTATCGTGGCCAAAAGGTAAAGCAATGAGACGTCGTCCATCCAGCCAGCCATCGGTCTATCGATGTCTGTTCGACGTGCCGACAGCGTATCCCTTCAAGACCCAGTGCACAATCGACGGCACCTGGGATGCATTCCCCAACGTCACAGACATTCCCAGCTGCCTCAGTACAGCAGCAGAAATCGGCTTGCTTCTCGCATCTCCGTCTTGTCGTCCCTTCAGATTACACGGCCATGGTGTGCAAGGAGCTGGAGCCGCCCAAGGTCGAGGCTGTGGGCGAGGTGCCTGTGCAGCAGCTCCTCAACGACGACTCTTTTGCAGCTGGCGGCGAGATAAACTTCGCCTGTCCGAACGGCAGCGTCTTGTCTCGCGGGGACGAGAAGGTCGTGTGCATCGAAGCCAAGGGAGAGTTCAGGGGGGATGTGCCTAAATGCATCAGTAACAGAGACACAGGCATTAGTCGTGTGCTCCAGTGAGTGTCACGGCTTTTCTGTTGGCTGCATCATCAGTTTTCTGTCCGATGACTGGCTTGGAGACGCGGGACCATCTGGAGGTGCGGTACTCGGACCCTCAGGTGCGTCACGGGTCGATCGTCAAGTTCAAGTGTCCGAATGGGCTGGACCTGTCACCGAAAAGGGCCCACGAGCTCATGTGCTATGCCCCTGGTGAGTCCATCTGCCACATGTGCAATGTCTCCATGCAGTCGTCTTGCGTACTCCCTGCAGAGCTGCCTTGGAGCTATCTGTCGAGGAGTCGATTCTTGGGCTTGGAGGTCTGAAAAACCTCTTGCAGAAGGCGAGAGGCCCCCGCCTCATCCAACCAGGACTCTCGGACGAAGATGCCGCGGAGGCCGACCCAGAAGAAATACCCCATTGTGGTACGACGCGTCACACAAAAGTCTTTGAAGCAGCAGGAGGGTGTTTCTGGCTGTGTGCTTGCAGTGGTGGAGGGCGGCAAGTGCGGTCTGCCGCCCGAGCCCACCGACGTCAACACGCTGTCCAACTGGAGGTTGGCCGCTCCCAGGGGCAACCAGAGCTTCGCCATCGGCACCAACGTCACGATGGGCTGCAATGGTTCCTATGAGCTCAGGGGACCTACCACACTGCTCTGCCAGGAGGATGGATCCTACGACAGGCCGACCCCCTACTGCGTCTTCGGTATGTCAATAACCCGCCGGACACAGACAGACAGACAGACATGGGCAGACAGCACAGCTGTGTGTGTTCTCTTTGTTTGTGTGTGCAGTTGATCGTCCGGTGTGTGTGCAGCCGGCCAGCGACCTTCTGTCTCACGGCTATCTGATGTTTGAGGACGGGCACTCGACGGACCCCGACTTCACGATGCTTGAAGGCCAGGAGATCAAGGGCGTGTGCGACGACGGCTATGTGCTCTTCCCCAAACAAGACCTGGTCATCACTTGCAACGGCGAGGGGCAGCTGGAGCCGGACCCAGCAACCATTCAGTGCGTTGAAGAACCCGTCCGCGGTGAGCACAGAGGGAACAAAGAACTGCATCACGATGTTACATGAGCGACGACTTTGGCCGTCTCGTGTGTCCCAGGTCTCGGTCGTGCTGAGGGTCCGTGTGGCGACCTGACGCTGGACGACAACATCGATACCGTGGTGCCTCTTCAGGACAAGTACGACTTTGGCGATCGATGGCCTTTGTGTGCAAGACTGGCCTCGCAGTGGTGAGGAGCCAAGTGTGCTCCCTGCCTGCGTGTTTCACGTGTCCACATTTGTTTTCAGGCTGGTGTGAGTGCCCTCACCTGTATGCCGCAAGATGGCGTCGATCCGTCGGCTCTGAAGACGGCTGAAGACAAAAACGGGAAGGGGATGTGGATGCCACCAGTGTCCTCTCAGTACTACCCCTCGTGCAGAGGTGACCAACCAACCACATGAAGCGTTTAGGTTTCCTTGATCAGCATTGCATGTGCCTGTGTCACTCATTCATGTTCAGCCAAGTGCGACCCTCCCGTCGTACCTGATGGGTTCTTCTACCGCATTGCGGGGCCGCACAGCTCGGAGGGCTTCGTTGCTGGCGATGAGGCCGCACTCTGCTGCAAGGGCAGCTTTGAGCCATCAGGGGGGACACTTGCGTGCACGGAGAAGGGCGAATTCACCGCTGGTGGGGAGGGGATCCCATTCTGCGCTCCCGCCAGTAAGCCACCCTGTCAGCCAACGCGAGAGACACTGACATGTACGCATCCCTTCTCTGCATGTGATTCGTAGAGCAGCTGAATCCCTGGACGGGCGTGTTGCCTCCCCTGGTGACGCAGGGTCTGATGGGCGTCTATGTGGCTGACGAGGAGCACCTGGACATTGTCGACGGGCCGGAAGGCAAGAGGTACGTGCAGACCTGGCACAACTGGGGGTGCGGCGGGTTCGCGTCTTTGGCTGCGCCGGGCGACTGCAGCGATCCCCGGCAGGCCGGAGAGTGCCCCACATTCACTATGTAAGCAGCGACCGACACACAGCACATGGATCTCTTTCTCCTTCACCGTCTGCTCAGCACCGGCAACCAATCGCTGGTGACATTCACCGGTCAGGAGGGCCTCCTCTCTACAGCACTCAACGTGGTCGGCAAGCGGGGTGCGACAGTCTTTGTCGGTTTTCGAAGCCAGCCGGAGGCCCAGACCACGGCAGGTCCGTCGCGCAGCAAGACACTGGTCAACCTCGCCACACCTGGGCAGCGAGTAAAGGGCATTCGTTTCGGTGTGGACCCGCCCAGCGACCAGACCAAGCAGAACCCCTTCCAGGTGTTCGGCGTCTGGGAGGAAGCACCGGAAGGTGACACACACAGACACAGACACACACAGACACAAGTGAGACCATGACACGCACAAGGACATCGTTTTGCCCCAGGCACCAAGTCGCTGAGGGCAGACAGCACGCAGATCCCCGACAGCTGCATCAACGGTGAGTGGTGCCTCTTCGGCGTCCATCTAGCCGAGCCGGACGCGGCCAAGGCCGCGAATGCAACATCTGACCACGAGACCGGCGAGCCCGCAGGAATCTACATATACGCAGACAGGACGGGAGCCAGCAGCGAGACTGTGGTGGACATAACTGGCGAGAGGGACTTCCCGAGCTATGGCGGGCAGGAACTCAGCAAGCAGCGGCTGCCGGTGAATCTGTTGGTGGGGAGACGGACGATGGAGGCACCCGAGCCATCGGAAAAAGACCCTCTGCAAGGCTTTGTCGGTGAGGGAGACACGGGACGAGAGAGAATCAGGTGAAGACTTGCTCAACAACTGTGGTCGTCAGGTGACATCCGTCTAATCGCGGTGTGGAAGCGCCCTTTGCGCGACGACAGCCCCGAGGTGATGAGGATCGTCTCATCGCTCATGCTCAGCTTCCTCAAAAACCAAGACGGTAACAAAGGAAGGAAGAGGCAGCGTGAGCCAAACGTCTGATGTGAATGATGTGTCTCTGCGGCCGTTTGCGTGCCTTCAGTGGACAAGGCCATAGGCGCGGCGGACTCAGAGCTGGACAACCTCCAGAAACAAGTGGACGAACTGATCGGTAGGAAGATGAAACATACATACGGACTTGCGCGAACAAGAAGTGCCGGCCGGCTCCCTTGATTCAGGTGAGGAGAATAAGCACGATCTCGGGACGGCCATGACGCTGGCTGACGGGGAGCTCACGACACGACTGTCCGAGGGCGTGACCCCTCCACAAGTCAAGTCATTCACCGTCACCCCTGTGGGAACCAATGACAGGGGCATCACAGTCATGAGCTCAGCTGTAAGAATATCCATAGACACGCACACCTCTGCAAGCCTGTTATCACTGCCTGTCTCTCGCCTCTCGCTGCTCCAGTGCACCTACAGGGAGCTCCAGAGCGGTCTCTATGAAGCCACGCTTCGAGACGACAACATCGGCCCAGGACTGTATGACATCGACGTCAATCTGCAGAAGGGGGTGTCTCCTGGACCGACAACAACGCCAAGGCCTCCCGCAGGCGGGCGGCCGCACCATCCACACAAGGACGACACACCAGCAGGCGGCACACACACGACCAAGAAGGACGCCGGCACAGTCACCGCACACAAGGGGAAGCTCTTCCTCCCGCTGACCAAACCGCTATGGGCGCGTGTGGACGACATAGTGGAGGTCGAGATTAAAGACGGCACGAGCGCCTTCTCCTCTACCGACTTCACACCGGACTATGACTCGCATGAGCTGGTGGTCCGCAGCCCTGACATCCTCGATGGCGTCAAGTACGATTGCAGTGTGCTGATGAGGGAAAGCGAGGCTGAGGAGGAGGCCGAGCGGCAGAGTGAGAGCGTCCAGGCAATCGCCGGGCAGGACGGCAGGCTGGAGGTGCCGCTCCCGGAGAGTGTGCTGAGGGAGAAACCCAACATTGTGTCCGTCCAACTCAGCGACGGGCGCGAGCAGTCCTGGAGCGATCAGGTGCGAGCAAGCCAGGACGAGGCACACACTTTATGTCTCCTCTCTTTCTGGTGCCACTCAGTTTGTCATCGATGACGCGACCAACATTGCGACGGTGTACAGCCCTGCGATCCAGGCAGGCAAGGCGTACGAGGCCTCATTCACGGTGAGGTCTGGCCCCACACGGAGGAGCGAGCCAGTGAGGGCCGTCGGCAACGAGGGATACATCATCATGCCCGTACCACAACACCTCTGGAAGCTTGTTGACGACATCCTCAAGGTCGAAGTCGAAGAGGCCACTGAGGCATTCGCCAGCGAAAACGTAAGCAGAATGCGCACATGATCCGTACACAGTGTGTCTGACCTGCCTGCTGTCTTGATTGCAGTTCGCATGGAATCCTGATGACCACACGCTTCTCGTCAAGAGCCCCCGGATCCGGCAGGACGTCGAGTATGAAATGTTCCTGGTCATCCGCAGGCAGAAGGAGGAAAAGTCAGAGAATCTCCAGGCTACTGGCGCGCCCGGCGAGGTCTCACTGGAGCTGCCGATGCATTTATGGAGCAAGGCAGACAGGATCATGGCTGTCGAGTTCGAAGTCGGCTCCAGCGTCTACCGCACGAAAAACGTGAGGCTACAGGAAAAGTGGGTGACCGCTTTCTCTGCATACGTGTCTGTGGAGGTAACTTCAGTTCACCTGGTCGCCGGCCGACCACATGCTTCACGCGTACAGTCCTTCGATAGAGGAGGATGTGGTGTATGACGTATTCCTCATCCTCAAGAAGGAGGCAGTGCCGCCGCCGGGAGGCCGCCCGCCTGAAGCGCAGCCATTGCCGCCAAAGAAGGAATGTGAGTGACACCATGCGCTACAGACGCATGGATCGTCATCTTCCATTTTGTGCTGTTGGTTGGTTGGCTGGTTGGTGTCAGATCTGGGCGAGTATCAGGCCAACGGCAGCTCTTTGGTGTTTCGCCTGCCATCCACCTTCGCTGTGGACGCCATGGACCACTACTCATTCTCGCCCAGAGAAGCGCCAGACAACAGCTTCAGAGTTCCCGCAGGCCAGGTCAGCACACTCTTACGCGGAATGTGTTTCGGCATTGTGCCTCCTCACGTTTAGGCCCTCGTTGGCGATCGGAGCATCCGTGTGGACAATGTGCGCTTCGTCGACAAGAAGTGGTATTCGGTCATCGCTCACAGCGTCCCCGGCGCACCTGCCCCAAGTCAGTACACACAACCAAACACACACTCCTTTCGTATGGATCTCGCTGGATTTTGTCGTCTGATTGTCAGCAAATTGCACCGTGGAGCCGCTGGCGCATGGTGTGGTCGAGCCCGGACTAAATGTCGGTCCGGGCACGACGGTGACATTCACCTGCGACAAGGGGTATGAGATGATCCCCGACACGAGCGCGGCCCTCACGTGTCTCGGCAACGGCAACCTCAGTGCACCGGTCCCAACCTGCTCACGTGAGACAGACAGACACTCACTCAATACATAACAGAGAATAGAGTCACATCTCCCTACCCGAATGCACGTGCGTGATTGCTGATCAGCTCTCGGATCGTATGGTGCCTATCTGGACAAGCTGAAGCTGTCTCCATCTGATGAGTCGAAGCTCATGGGCTTCTACGTGGCTGATCCTGACACGCTGAGTCTCGGGGCGGTCGAAAAGAATGAGCTGTCTCGCGTGCTCAAGTGGCAGAACATGGCGGGGACCACATATGGCTTTGGGGACTTCCTGCCTGGACATCAGTCAGGCGTGAGCATCGATCACCATAAGCTGCCACGGTTCGACGGGTAAGTCGGCGAGAGAGCGACATGTATTGCTTGACGCGGGTGACTATCTCTCTCTGTGTCGTGTTGTGTGAGTGTGTGTGCAGTGGATCGCTTGTGTTCGATGAGGGTGAGTTTCTGGTCGGCTCGCGGGACTATTCGCTGCTGGCTGACCCTGACTTCACCATGGTCTTCGGACTCATGCCCGAGAACCGAACGGTGGCACACACAAATACACAAGGGGAAGGGTCGGAGACATGGTTGCTTTGTTGCTCTGCATGTGATATGGATGCAGTTGGTGAAGCCACACAGTGTGGTCAGCGGCATCGCCTCTGTGGGTGCTCACGGAGCAGTCATGAAGGACACCACTTTCGCATTCGGATTCCAAGGCATGGCGCACATTTGAGCACACACCGATCGTCCTGTCGCCATCTTGGTTGTTTGACCTGCCTTGTGTCTCGGTCAATCAGATGGCCACCTGTGGTCCCATCGTGACTGCAAGCTCAAGGTGCAGGCCGTCGCAGATCCAAAACAGACCGACCGATAGGCCGTCTTCGCCATGCGCGTCAACCAGCCCACCAAGCCCGCCATCGACAACAGCAGTGAGCAGCTGACCGTGACGCAGTTCTACACGGCCAACGACTCCTCCCCGAAGCTCTCGCCAGCTGACATGGCATCCACGAATGGGTGCATTCGCGATGGCGACAAGAAGCACCAGCAGAGCCTCATGCTGGGTTGGGACACGAGCGGGTTTGGCTTTGCTGGCAACCTGTCCTTCGTCCTCGTGTTTCGTGGCAACATCAACCTGTCCACCAGCCTCTCGAAGAACCTTGTCGCTCTCCTCGACTCGCTGAAAGGCGGCCCCAAGTCCAGCGTCGCCGCCAAACGTAAGACGAGGCCGTCATTATTTTTCTCACAGCCGGTCACATTCTCTCCTGTGCCTTTTCTACAGAGGAGTGTCCGGGCTATCCCGACTCCCCAGCGATCAATCTGCAAGGGTTTGGCCACGGCAGGGGAGCCAAGAGGCGGCTGTACTGCAACAAGGGCTACGATACAATCCCACAGACACGCGGCCCAATTCCTCCTGAGGCAGAATGCATCGTCGATCCGCTGTCAGGGGTCGCCAGCTGGAAGACGCCTCAGTCTGAGGACGTCTACCGCGCTCTCCGCCCTGGTGAGCAATCTACAGTCGCTCAGAGAGACACAAATGCGTCCCTTGAAGACGCATTCTTCTGTGACTTTCAGAGGAGGAGGCCAGGAAGAAGGGCGAGGGCAAGCCGTTTCGGGGACCTGCGTTGCGACTCGATGAAGGTGGAGTGGAGATCAAGCTTCCCAGCAATGTCGACGTCGACCTCAACCGGCCCGTCGTCATTATCACAGCGGGCGGCCGACGGATCGCCACAGGGCCGACCAATGCCGCATATCGACGCAGGGTACGCAATCAATGCCCCACATTCCCTATATAAGTCATCTCATGTCTGGCTATCTGATGCTATCTGTCAGTATGGGCTTTACGGGTCTCATTTGGCTGTCTTTCTTCAAGTGATCCCTGAAGGACCACGCGCAGATGAGCTGCTCAAAGAGCTCAGCCGTCTAACAAACGACTCGAGCATTGAGGTGTTGGTGGTGCCGGTGCCCCGCTCACGCAGCCCCATACAGGAGACGAGGGCCGATGTTGACATCCACGACAAGGAGGGCATAGTCATCACGCTGCCGCCTGACGCGCGAATGGACGTCAAGCAGCCGCTCCTCATCCACAGTGAGACATCCGGGCGGTTCAGCACGGGCAACACATCAGCCTCAACTGCCGATGAGTTTGTGTACATCGACCCCAAGCAGAACGGCATCATCATGGTGACGCCACGGGTGAGAAGCGGAACAAAGACATGCGCGGGGGACTCTTCTCTTCTCATTTGTGCACCTGCACTTGCTTGTAGTTTGAGACGCTCGATGGCAAGGCCACTCTCCGTGTGGACATTCGCGCCAAGGACACTCTCATCAGCCACTGGCGAAAGATCCTCCCCGAGCACACAAAGTCTCTCGAAGTCGAATACGTCAACACAAGTGAGACATACAGAGTGCACCATTCACTCCACCCACCGACTGCCATCTTCCGTCCGTGTGATCAGGGTTTGAAGTGGCCCCTGAGAAGCCCTACCAAGGCCACGGCACGGTCACCCGCGTGAAGCGAAACACTACAACGGGAGAGGAGGAAGTCATCGAGGCTAAGGTAGCGATCCCCTTCAGCTCTGCCCTGGAACCCACTGCACCCATCAGAATGGCAACGGCGGCCGGCACACCGGTCAAGATGCTACCCAGAGAGGCAAACGCGACGCTTACGGTATATCTGTGCACACACTCCCAAGGGAGAAAGACAGCTTTTCTGCGACGTTCCGCTTTGTGCTTCAGTATGAGCTGAACGAGAACCATCACTTTGTGCCCTTCGTCGTTTTGACACTCCCCAAGGACAGCCAGCTGGCCAGCGACGCAGGCGAGAGCACTGGCGTAGAGGCCAACTGCACGCTGAGGCACCAGGACCCATGGGAGAATCCAATCAAGAAGGCAGTCGTGCAGCTGCGGGCGCCCAAACT
Organism: Vitrella brassicaformis; assembly: GCA_001179505.1. NCBI lineage: Eukaryota > Vitrellaceae > Vitrella > Vitrella brassicaformis. The sequence continues at coordinate 62,884 of CDMY01000488.1, read as the reverse complement.
CCTGGAAGAACTCAAGAAAAATGGTAGGTGATCACGATAGGGTTCCGTGCGTTTGGGAATTCCATCTGTGTGATTTTTCGTCCAGCGACGACAACACCGTCTCCTGTCTATGAAGAAGGAACAACGACTACACTGCCTCCGTCCAACGTATATCTGCCGACGTCACCAAGCCCTACTCCATCCCCAGCCCCATCTGAAGGCATGCCCACGACGGCCCCTGCAAACGCCACTCACGCTCCAGCACCACAGCCCTTCGCAGCAAGGGGAGCTCCACTCAATGAGTCGACTCCCTCGCCAGTGGCGCCCACGACTGGTGCCAATTTGACAGCTGGGCCGACACCTGAAGGGACAGGAGCACCAACACCGCTTCCTTCGGCGGCCGCCTCGACTGGTGCACCTGTGTCTCTGTCGACGACGATCGCCCCACCCACACTCTTTCCGCCAACTCTGCTACATACCACTGTCCCGCCCAACGTTACAACAGCACATTTCGGAGCAGCGCCGACGGCGATGCCAACTTCCGGTCTGAACGTCACGAATGCCACTGTGTCAGAGACCACAATTGCCGTTGCTGTTGGGGCGGCTGGTGTCAGCACGCTTGCTCCCGTGCACCTCTCGACTGTGAGTGCCCCGACGGTCGGCCCCGAAGTTAGAGCTTCGCCTGCGGCGACCATGAATGTTACGATTGGCCCGTCGTCCACAGCAGCACCCACATCAGAAGCACCGGGGACAACCACTGCTACTCAGGCAGGTCCCGCTGCTCGCGGTGGGGCGCCATTCAACGTCACCCTTGCAAACAGCCTTGGCCCATACTTCACCGAGTCGACAACAACCACACCGCCACCGGCTGCCCACGCACATGAGACGACAGTTGCCATCGAGACGGTGCCAGTGGTCCCAACGACCCTGCCTCCATCCAACGACCCGTGCCTCGACTGCCCTCGATACACCACTGAGGATGCCGGTTTTGCACATCCCGTGCTTCGAAGGAGGTCGAGTGATGGCGACATGGCCACCTGCTCAGACGTGTCCCGCCGAGGCGATCGCGAGGACATGCCCCTCTTCTGGGAACGAGACATCTCGAATGGGCATGGAGTGGGGATTGAGAAGGTCACTGTCGTCGCTCGGTGAGTTAGTCGGTGGAAGACACAGGAGCGGCGCTGGCTGGTTGTCATGTCTCTCTGTCTGCGGGTGGATATGTTTCAGCTACGGCACTGTGTATCCGAATGCGGTTGCCCCAGACATGAAGCAAATGGTGGACGCCTACATCTCCGACCACAGGCAAACAGCCGACATGATGGAGACGGAACCGCCGCTTTCCGGCGCCGAGGCAGTCAAGTGCGGCAGCTTCGAGCTCAAGGACAGCACCAGCGAGCGCATCTACACCATTGTGTGTCCGCCGGGGACTGAAGGGTCAGTAGTCCGCCTTGTCGCGTCCCATCTTCACTTCCTGCAGCACTTTGCCGTGTGTGAGATTGACATCATCACTGGTGAGTCGGACGAGACGTATCTTCCCCGCGCAACGACAGACATCTGTCCCCATTGCTGGCGTGTGCAGGACCGAGGGACAAAGGGTGCAGTGAGTGTCCGCGCTACACCCACCTGGGTGATGGGGCCTACCTGTTCGATGACCGCAAGCGATCCAACGACAGGGATGCATCGACGTGCTCATTCGTCGCCAGATTCGACAATGGGAAGTCAAGGCCCCTTTGGTGGGAGAGGGACATTGCAGACCAGGAGAGAAACGGCATCCATCAGATCCACATCAGAACAGAGTAAGAGAACTGAGGTATAGTGCCTGATAGGGATTCGGGAATCGCTGTATTTTGGCTGTCTTTGCTGCCTGCAGTGCGGGCGGCTACCTGTCCGACAAGCCCACGTTTGATGTGGTGGTCGCCCATGCGCCGGCCACAGGCTATGAAAACGACGTCACTCCCCCCGTCAGCGGCCAAGGCATCACCCGATGTGGCTCGTTCCAGCTGGGAGGCTCGCCTGACCACCTAATTGTGTGTCCTGGCGGGACATCAGGCAGCGTGGTGCGCATTGTCGCTTCGGGCGCCCCCTCACTCATGCAATTTTCCGTCTGTGAGGTCGAAATCAACACCGCCGAGGGACATCATGGTAGGAGCACGGCAACAAACACATCTGGCACAAGAAGCTCGCCTCGTTTGCCAGGTGCCTTTGTGCAAGTGGGCCCTCCTGTGCCGATGTCGAGAGAGCCGATGGAGGTCGACCTTATGCTGCCGCCGGGCTTCAGACCGAAGGTCGACTTCCCCATTGTGATACAGCCCAACGCCTCGACGACCGAAAGATTGGTCTTCGATCCCAGCGATGTTCAAAACGAAATCACCCTCACGGTAAGCGAGAGATGCGACGGTGCAGTCCTTTGCACATCACGACTGCTCGTGTCTGCCGCTGCATGCAGATGAGCAACGGGACTCCGTCGGCTGCGGCCCTTCTGCTGCCAACCGTCACCATAAAGAGCACAAGCCCCATCATGGACAGCCTGCTCAAGACGCTTCCACATGGCGAAGGCACCGCCCTTGCGTCCTTTATCGAGGAGAGGCCCGACATAGGTGTCCGCGAAGCGATGAGGGGCGTGAGTGTGGCTCAGAAGGCCTCGAACCAGGTTGTGGGTGAGCAGCTTTCGGACGGGTCGATAAGGTTCCCGCTTGCTGCGGGGATGCTGCCTGACCTGCGGAAGGGCGTAGTCGTCAGCGGAACGGATGGCAGCTACCCGGTCCAAGCGGATGCCGAGAATGCACAACTCACCGTAGAGGTAAGCGAGACACAGCTGGAGATTGAGAATGTAATGTCCTTATCGCCGTTCATATTGCGCAGTATTCGGCGAACGCCGCCATGACGGATCTGCTTCCAATTGTCATCCTGTCTCCTCTTCCCGACCCTAACAACGCAGGCGCCCGTGATCTAGCCGACGTGTTGCACCAGCACGGCGCTAAGTCCCTGGTCTCCTTCACTTCCTTCCGGCCTCGGTTCGATCCCGTCCGGCGCGAGAACTGCAAGCTGCTCGCAAGCCTTAGTGAAGAAGACGAAAAGACACTCTGGCTGCTGCTGCCTGTGGCAGCCACACCTGATCTGACCAGCCCGGTCATCCTGCACCCGCGAGGCGGTGATGCGATGGTGATCCAGCCAAGCGACTACGCGATCGACATGGCAACCGTTGCCAGGGGCAATCCCTTCATCAGCTTGAAGGCGACACGGGAGACGCCGGCCATGACGGCGCTGATCAGGCAAGTCGGCGATGAGCCTGGCGGCATTCTGTTGGGTCGTGCGACATTCGTTGCTGACCTCACCACTGGCCAGCAACAGATCAGGCACTCGTATCAGTCAAACAATGGCACTGGTGAGAAAGAGAAGACACACAGAGAGCATTCCTTTCGTGATTGCCACCGGTCGGCGTGTGCCTTGTCAGGCATGTTATGTCAGGACGTGCCCCAGCTGAGTTGGGGTTACCGCCTCGACACGGCACCGGTCTCCCTCGTCAACCGGACGGTGGGCACTGTGCTGCAGGTGAGGTGCAACGAGCCATTCTTTCTTCCAAAGAAGGGGGGCGTCTTTGAGGAGTCCATCGAGTGCAGCAGGAAGGCCAACGCTGTCATCCCAAGATGGTCAAAGCTCGACTCACTCAGATGTGAACGTAAGCCTCATGACCCGGTCTGCAGGCACGCACAGGCGAGCGGGTGAGTGACTGGGATCTGTGTCTTCTGTCTGGTGTAGCGAGATGTCCTCCCTGGAGTGCCATGAAGGAGTTTGAACCCGTCCCGTCCAAGCAGGCAGACTCCCCCCTGCCGGGCCACGAGCTGTGGGACATCAAGTGCCGGCAGGGCTACAAGACCTTTTGTCCCTGAGAGGGATGTCTCAACAAAGCCCTCTGTACGGAGGGAAGGTGGCACACCGACATACAGTGTCATGGTCAGACCCTGTTACCACCACCACACACGGCCATGTCTCTCACGCACCATCCCTTCCGTGTCTCGCAGGTGTGGGCGCTTTCGGGATCTCTGGCGGTCCTGTGGGCCCCCATCCCCCCTTCAGGATAACGTCCACAGGCCCCAACATCGTCCCAGGCTCGCCAGGCACATCACCGTCCCTCGAGCTCTTTGTTGTTACGTTCGAGCTGCATCCCTTCAACGCCGCGAGGCCACTACATGTCGGCGCACCCCTCCAAGCACCGAAGGACGATCCCGTCTGGACCAGTGACTCTGCTGTGCGGAGGAGTGACGAAGTTGATATCAGATCCTCACGGTTCAGACCAGTGGAGGTGTTTCGGGGCTCACTGAAAGGCGACGGCAAGACACTTGAGGCTGTTCCACTGGATCGCGAGCTATGGGATGTTCAATCCTGGTCAAGACGGATGGATAGACGGAGGGTCAAGCGCGATGGGCTTGCCGCAGCGTCTGACGTGGCGCCAATCGACGTTGGCTGTCGCGTCATGCTCGAGAACCTCGGCAGACAGGCGGAGCTCGCGAACACTGCCCAGCAGCACCTGGATGCGTCAAAGGCGGCCGACAATTGCTTTCAGGGAAAGCTGAGGCTGCTGGCGATATGGAGACGGAAATTGAATGAGGGGGGTAGTCAGAGAGAAGTAGCGGAGCTGCTGAGAAATCTCACGCAGTACGAGGCGACAAGAAGCCGGACGGCACGTGACGACAGGGACCGACGGAAAGCTGCGGGTATGTAAAGCCACGAAAGAGCACTGGCAAGGATGTGGGCACTCCTCGCCACTCTGTCCTTCAGAGGTCATCCCGATCGACCACCATCGGCTACTTGGGCTGTTTGTGGCTGACTCACCATTTCTAGACCTCAACGCACACGGCGACGGCACTGACATATATCGCGTCAGGTCATGGCCGAATCTTGCCCCTCTGTTGGTGCCTGGGGATCTCACGGATGCCGACAGCAGAAGGTCATTTGAGCCGGCATTCAAGTCGTTGAGACAAGAGCAGGTGCCCTTAATGCCATTGTATAACGCAAAAAAGGTGAGCGAGGAACATGCAGACACTGCTGCAAGTCCATTTCTTGTTCGATTTGCTTCCTCCCATTTTTCCAGTTCTGTGCTGGAGTTTAGTGGCCGTACGTACATGGTCTCTGACCAAGACGTCAGCCTGTTAGATTCGTCGTCGGCTGAGAGCGGCTTGACATTGGCTTTTGTCTTCTCGGCCGCGCCAGGCCCATTACAATCGGCGCATCAGCAGGTCTTATTCAACTTCGCTTCGGGCTTTCGGTGTCTCGACTTGAATCTCCAAGTCGGCTTGAATGTTGGGCAGGTTGATCAGCTGACGGGGGAAGAGGATACGTGTCCTACCACGATGAATGCCGAGGCGTTCCCTAGGGGCAACTATGCATATGTGAATCCATCGAGAAGGACACCGAGATAGAGACATGACGTGTTGTGTCTTCTCTTGCTGTCTTGCCGTTTGCTGGGTTTTGGGCATCCTCGTTTCGATTTCGGCCCTTCTTTCCTGTGTCTCCCTGTAGGGCTTTATCGGTTTTGATTGCTATCTCCGTGCTGTCTTCGCACTTGTTCTGTCTTCGAGAGGATGTGTCTTTATTTGGGTCACATTGCATCAGCACTGTGCATGCATATGTGTCACCAACTGGCGTGATCATTTTCTGTCATTGTCAACTACGGGAAGGGAAAGGCTTTGATTCAGACTCGTGTCTTTGACATGAGGGTAGTTACAATATCCCTGTAGATTGATTGCGTGGAAGCGACTCTCATCTTCCATCCCTGACATGAAATAGCATGCAGTGCAGGAGGGAAAGACCACTCGACTGATATAAAATGAAGGCAGCAATTGCCACTTCCATCACTTTTCCCCGGTACCCCACGCAACGCGCATGCGCACACGTACACGCACACGCACACACGCTACGTCCACGGCTGTCTCCGCTGCGATGTGTTCGCGAGGACGCCATTGCTGCCACCCTCAAAGGCCACCCTCTTCTCCGACGCCTCCGGCACCAGTGCCGTGCTCTGGCATGCCCGGCATGCCGCCGACGATGCGTGGGTCATTCTCTGCAGCGGCAGCCTCATGGCCGATGTGTGCAGCCATGGCGGACACGAGCACCGCTGCACACATTCCGACAGCAGATGCACAGGGCCCAGTTTCGTACACACATGTGTCTGTCTATGTCCGTGTGTGTGTGTGTGTGTCTATGTCCGCACCTTCTGTTATGCCGTGAAGTCGTAGTATGAGGTACTTGGCCGCCCGTCGTGATTTTCTTGAACTCGGCTACAACGGTCGCCACTGCACCGACAGCAGATAGTGACGACCGCACATGGGCCTCATTGATCCACCACGCCCCTTCCATTTCATGTGCGTACCATCCGTCGCCAACAGGGTGTCCAGATCGCCGTCCTCCCCAGCGGCACGACGGGGGGCCGTCTTCTTAGCCGCTGCACACAACACACAACACGGACACACACACACACACACATACACAGAACACAACACACACGTGTGTGCAGATCCCCACGTGTGTGCGTGTGCTCCCTCTCTCTCAGCCGTCGAGTAGAATGCCGCGAACGCCCGTGTGGGCGCCATACCGCCCAGGAAGGCTGCGCCGGAGAACATCTGAAGCGGCCCGCACAGACAAAACATTAGAGAGAGGCCCGCACAGAGATAGGCCGCCTACTTACTGACGCTGTCTGGTGTGGCCCTCACCTGTCAGTCTTGATGCATGGTGTGTCGCGAAGACTGAATTGAGGAAAGCGGCGACTTGCAGTACTTCCGCGCCGATGCACCACCGGGCGAATGCTGTGTTGGCTGTAGTAGTGCCATTAAGACAATGCATCATGACGTGACGTCAGAGCAGTTGTGTTGCTGCAACCTAAGTGGGGCGGGTGGGGGTGAGGCCCCCGCCCCTGCCGATCTGCAGCATGCCGCCCTCTTCTCCACTGCGACGCTCGTGCCCTGCCCCGCCGCCCAATGTGCCCTCCTCGTGGATGCCCGGCATGCCGCCGCCGATGGTGCGGCCCTGCTGCTCGTCTGTGGGGATGGATGGTGAGGGGTCGGCGACGATACCTCGGTTCTGTGCGGGAGCAGCCGACGCGTCGATGTTTGCAGGAGGGGTGGGTGCGGGGATGGGGGCGGCAGATGGGCCATCGGCCTGGCTGTATAGTATGATAGTTAGCCAGTCAGCCAGCCACTCGTCACTCGCACAGGGGCGTAGGTGAACTGTGTCCTAACAGAAAGCAGTCGTGTGTGGCGTGTGTGTATACTCAGGGATGATGGGCTTACCGGGCACTTGGTGTCGGGCATCGTTGTGATCCTCTTGACGACACGGGGGGGCATGAACTGATGATAAACAGCGAGGGCGAGTGTGGAAGACCCAACCACGCACCAGCGAGACACGAGTGTGGAACACCCAACCATGCATCCCTCCATCCTTCCACTTCGCTCAACACTGGTGGGTGCACCACGTACGCCACAGTCTTCTTGGTCACCACCTGACTCACGAGAGGCGTCGTCTTGGCCGCCACCTGCTGCTGGTGCCAACAGGCACGACAGACACAGAGAAGGAGCACCGAGTGCACACGACAGACAAGGGACAGATAGAGCACACACACGTCCATACCTACCTTGCCGATGCCCTCCTGCCTCTCCTCTGGAATCTTGTCGAGTGTGCCGAGCTTCTGCACAGCCACCACCACAACACACTTACTTACACCAGTCACTCACGATGGATATCATTGTGCATGGAGCTGCCGCACCTTGGGCGACTGCTTGTGCTCCGCGACCTTCAGCGACTGCTGCACTCACGACACAAGTCAGCACACACACAGAAGAATGAGCAGCAGATCCGTGGGGGTGCAATTGTGGGGGTGTTGGGCGAGTAGGCGATGGATGAGATCGCAGGCCTCGTGGTCCTGCTGCATGGGTGCGTCGATGGTGTTGCCTCTCTCTCCGATTGATTGATCATCCAAAATATTCTCTATGATAGTTGGGCTTCTTGGTGTTGAGCAGGTGAAGGGAGACGGCGTCGTCCCAAAGGCCCACCGCCCACGCCATCTTCAGCAGCTCGGGAACTGTCTTCTCGCGCATCGAATACCGCAAACCATACCTAACACACAAACCGGGAGAGAGAGAGAGAGAGAGAGAAAGGCAACACACAGGTAAAGATGACGATGCACAGAGTTCGTGTGCGGTGCGGTGCGGTTACCTCAATCAATCACCTCCTCGATCTTTTGCAGTTCATCGTGGCGGGCCAAACCCAGCGACCTCAAACGGATAACGATTCATCAACAACCGATACCTGCACAGGTCGCTGTGTGTTGGTTGATCAACAACACGACCAAGAAAGGATGGATGGTAATTAATGAAGTGTGGGTGCTCTCCGTTTGTCTATCTGTCACTCACATGATCACCCCAGCGCCCCACATGTCACTGGCCGACGAGAAGAGGTAGCATGCTTCATGGTCTTGAGAGAGTGGGCATCACCGTAGCGCTGTTTCAGAAACCCAAGTGGATCCTGCTAGGAATTCGAGGAAAGCGACGACTTGCAGTAACTCTCCTGCTTTGGTCCGCGGCACCACAGGCCGATGCACTAGCGAGGAAGCACCGGGCGAATGCTGTGTTGGCTGTAGTAGTGCCATTAAGACAATGCATCATGACGTGACGTCAGAGCAGTTGTGATGCTGCAACCAAACCGAGCCTCAATTCGCTCACCTCGTTGTCATGGATGAATTGGAGGGCCCGCAGCACGCCTTTCGTGACGAGGCGCACGGTGTCGAGTGGCATCGGGTGGTGGCTGCACAGGTAGCTGAGTAGTGTCGGTCCGTCCAGCCACTCCATGACGACATGCAGGTGCTGCTGGTCGGCTGATGTGTAGTGCACGTCGACGATGTTGTCGTTCTGCGCCGCTTTTACCATCTCGTACACCTCCCGTGTGGTCCGAGTGCCGTCATGCCCCAGATACACCCGTGATTGAATGCTCACTCGAGAAGCGCTCTATCGATCTTCTTTCAAGCATATTCGTCTCCCGACGTCCTGCTTGTGGCCTTGGCTACCGTGGAGAAACTGCACACAACACACACAAGCCAAATCAAACCATGCAGTGCCACGCAGAGCAGGCGGGTCAGCTGCTCTTGTGGCCATGCGCTGACCTCCCAAATGAGACAATGTGGCGCACGTCGTACATCTGCCGCAACTGTGGGACATTGACATCCAACTCACCTAGCTGCTGCTGCTGCCATGGCAGCATCGGTGAGTGCGAGACTAGGTGCGAGAGACGAATATCGACGCCTTCTGCCTTCGCTGCCTCTCTGCCGGCTCTTGCGAGCGTCGCCAAAATAGTGGGAATCGAAACGTTCCACGCGGTTTGGATCGGTCTTGTTGCCGCGCTAAGCCTGGACGTTCTCGCTCACGGAAGGCCTTCAGGAAATCCTCAAGCCCCCCGCCTCACAGGTGGTTCATGCGCCTCCATACATTCTCGCGCTGGGAGATGTCGGCCCAGGTGTCGTCGTCTGGAACGCACGTTGTCACCTTCTATGAGGGTTGCCGTGCACAGCCACTAAGACAATGCATCATGACGCGATTTGGGGGCGTCTCGACTCGCCGCGTCTCATCGCGAATTCTCGACTCAACGGGAGCTCTTTCCTCGAAAGCGGCGTGGCAGATCTCGACGCAAGCAATGCCGACTGCACCTGATCTGTGTTGCTGAGTCTATGTCTGGATACCTATGGCTTCTGTCCAACGTTGGGCTGGTCGTGGGTGCCGGCGGCGTCCTGGTCGGCATCCACACGCAGAACCACGACCGCATCATCGAGAAGTGGACCGAGGTGCAGGGGGAGATCACGTCCAGCGGCGTCAGCTACCTGCGGCCCCACGGGCTCATCTTCGCCGCTGTCTTCACCGTCCCGGGGATGTTTCTCAAGATCCACTACAAGTACACACCGACAGGTGAGTGATTTGCTGGGCAGGCACCACACGCCCTGACGCACGGTCTGCCGATGAGATGAGTCAGATTGACGTGAGTGACGTGCAGGCACCAACATGGAATGCAGTGGCCACACCTCCCACCGGTTGACCTTTGACCAGAAAGGCCACGAGTCAAGCGAAGACTGGAAGCGGCCCGAAGTGATCGAGGCCTACCAGAACAACAGGAAAGGCTACCCCATCAAGGTGAACTGGGTGGGTGTGGGGAACACACACACACATGGTCCTAGGTTGGTGTGTGTGGTTGTCTGTCTGTCTGTCTGTCTGGCCGTGTGTCTGTCTGGCCGTCTGTCAGGTTCGGTACAATCCAGTGGAGTGGCGTCAGTCGTATGCTGTGCCCGAGGGCGTCAAGCAGCTGCAGGTGGTGGACAACAAGACGTTCATAATGGCGAGTGCGGGTCTGCTGAGTGTGAGTATGCTGCACCTGTATGTCGACAAGTTACTGAGGAAGAGGAGGGCCTTGCGATGACCAGAGAAGGAGGGAGGGGGGAGGGAGGGCTGTCATTTGTACGAGTAGAATTCGCTGCACACCACGTGTGAGGGGAACGAACACATGGCTGGGTGGAATGGTGAAGGAACGAGTGGATGGCTGACACACGAACCAATTACAGAAACGTCACTAGTCGTCTGCCTCATCATCTCCTACTCGGCGCGGTGGACCAACACGACACGTGTGTGGCCCCCGACGCAACCATCGTTTGCCATCCAAGAGATGCACCGCACCGCATGGCATCATCCCATACCATGCATGTCTTGACCGTCTCTGAAAAACCTACAAGGCACCATAAAGCCTCCATGTGACTCACAGACAGATCGACGCACCCACCCACACAGACAGCCGGCCAGCCAGCCAGCCAGCCAGCCACACAGGAGGATACACACAACAAACACAGGCAGGGGTCACTCACATGAAGAGCACAACAAACACATCACACGCACTGCACGACGGCTCACTCACTGACTGCCGTGCAGTGCACCTTTAGCCGAGTGAGTGGTGGCAACCAACCGCACCCCTCCCCCCACACACGTACGTGTCACCACAGGAGAGCAAGCACTGCACTGGCAGTGACGGACGGGTGGACGTGCGGGAAAGGCACGCCCGCCCACGCTTGGCTGCAGGTCGGTAGTATACAGACACGCTTCTGGCTGGGACAGACAGGCCACCAAAAATACAAATCAATTGCAAATCCACCACAGACAGCACGCCACGCGCCTCGCACACCACACACTACCACTCACTCACTCACTGTCCACTCTGTCCACCACAACCAGCCCCGGCTCATTGACTTGACCACCAACTCAGTCAGTCAGTCGGGCTGTCCTGTCCCCCCGCTGACATGACACAGACAGCAACCTACGCGCCGCCATCAGTGGTGGTGCCACTGGCGACGCTGTGTGCACACGTGCCTCTGGGGGTGAACCGGAGCGACAGATTCTTTGGTACCATGGTGGCCTCGATTATGCCCATCACCTTGTCCTCCCCCTCGAGGGCCACGTCATAGTGGCGCATCACCGACGCTAGAATGACCTGAGGGAGGACACAAACCATGGAGGGGACAGAGGACAATGATGGCATATGCAGTCCGTTCTCTCCCGTTGTCTGTCTGTCACATCAATCCCACCGATGCCTCCTGCTGCGCGAACTGACGGATACAGAACAGACACAAGCAAGCAGAGAGGAAAGACATGCACACACAGATCCATGATAGACGTGCCCACGGCCGGCGTGTGTTGTGTCGTGTGCTGTGCTCACCTTCTGGCCGATGCAGTTCCTGGGTCCCGCGGAGAAGGGCAGGTAGGCGTAGGGGTGCCTCAAGGCCTTTGTGGCCCCGCCCTCCGCCGCAGTCTCTGTGCCCGACCCCTCCGCCCATCGTGACGGCATGAACTCCTGCGGCTTGTCCCAGTAGCGCTCGTCCATCTGCGCAGCGTGGAACATCAGCCACACAATCGTCCCTGAAGAAGGGACGGCACACACCAACACACACGTGTGTTGTGCGAGGGATCGTCGAAGGAGCTGACTTGGGTGGTGTGTTGACTGTGTGCTAATGAACCTTTTGGGAGGTCATAGCCGTTGAGTGAGAAGTCACGCTTGGCGAGGCGGTCCAGGAAGGGGGCCGGCGGACACAGCCTGGTCATTGAATCAACAGGCAACGCAATACACCCACTCACCGTGCGTGGCGGCCGTGTGGCTCACTCATTGACTCACCTGAGCACTTCCTTGACGACGCACTTCATGTACTCGAGTCTGTTGATGTCGTCGAAGGTCAAAGGCCGGTCACCAATCACGGCGTCCAACTCTTCCTGCAGCTGACGCTGCACACACACACACACACACACACACACACAGACACACACACAGGGAGAGATGCGTCGCGAGGGACCCCATGAGACACTCTGTGGTCACCTGGACGTCAGGGTGTTTGCTGAGGCAGTACATGGTCCACGAGACGAGCGACGATGTGGTCTCATGCCCCGCCGAGAGGAAGGTCAGGGACTCGTCGATCATCAAACGGTCGGACATCTCGTCACCGGCAGCCATGAGGAGGTCCAGCAGGTCCCTCGGGCCTTCCCCTTCCTTGGCCGCTGTGTCGGTGCCGTCCTTCCTCCTCGTGTCGATCTCTGCCTGCACTTTGCGGTTTATCTGCTTCATGACGGCGGCGACGCCCCAGGCGTCCTTGTGGGGAATGTAGTTCCACAGGGGACCTGCGAGCAGGCAGGCAGGCAGGCACACACACACACATAACGAGAGGTGTGGTGTGGTGTGTTGTAGTGGGTTGCGCACTGGCTGACCGACAATCTGCCGTCCGATGAAGTAGAAGATGGAGTGGAACACCTTGCCCCATGCGCGATGCATCCACTCCACGTCGAAGCGAGACGAAAACGCACAGGCAATGATGATCCGCATCGTCAACGCACTGCAGGCAGGCCAACACACACAATCACACGTAGCTCAACACACCTGTGTGTGTGTGTGTGTGTGCGTGACCCACTCACTTGAAGTCCTCTTTGGTGCGGATGGCGCAGTGGTCCTTGCTGGTCTCGATCTGGTGCTGCATGTCGTCGGCATCCTTCACGGCGATGTCCACCATCGTGTCAAACACGGCCTTGAGGGACGAGAAGTGGAACACCGGTGTGATCAGCTTCCGCTGCCGTGCCCACAGCTCGCCCTCACTCATCACCAGCCTGAAAGAACCAACACAGAGAGAGAGAGAGAGAGGAAGAAACACAACACACCGCGTGTGTGGGCTGGGCTGTTTGTTGTGTGCGTGTGATGTGGCTGTGAGTGCAGTGCATTGCGTGTAGCTGACGAGTCTTTGCCGATGAGCTCTTCCGCCCCCGCGTTGGGCGCCTTGCCGAATGTCTGTGTGTCGTTGAGGATCTTGGCAAAGGTCTCGGGGTCGCTGAAGGCCACGATGCGGTTGCCATTGAAGTCAGGACCCATGTCTTTATTTACGCACAGATATGATACACACACGGAGAGCAACCATGGACACACATCACGTCACGCTGCCGTGCTGTTGGTTGTTGAGCCGGTCACTCACTCACCGACGACAGTTTGGAACTCTCCAGGCTGGTCAGGGTCTCTGAACTCGTTGATGAAGGCCTCCTCGCCCTTTTGCTGGTCAAATGCGTCCCACACAGGCATCCACTTCTTCCTCCGAGGCAGCTTCCGGTACTTGCGGCCCATCTGACCACACACACACACATACGACACATTCTGTCCCATGAGTTAATGGTCCACTCAGCAGCTTGGCTTGTGTACCGTACCCATAGGTAGTAGATCCCAGAGTAGCCCAGCGCCACCGTCACGGCGCCAGCGCACCCCACAGCCAGGAGTGAGCCGACCTTCGCCGCAGACAAGAGCACGTCCTTTGCCGTGTCGGCTTTGAGTGTCAGCAGATCCATCATCACGGCAAAAGATATCGCTCTGCGCAGATCTCCACAGCCACTGATTCACTCTTGTACCCGCGCGGCTTTTGCCCTTCCCTCCCTCCGAAAGCTCGCACTCCTTTCCCCCTAACTGTTCCAAACCCTGGCCCGTCGCGAATGAGCGGAAGAATAGGATCCGGTGCTTGCCGGAATAGGAGGAAGTATACTGGTGGGATGGACAACACCTCAGCGGTGCCACAGGCGATGGCGTTGGAGAGAGCGATGGGAGATCGCCGAATCTGAAACCCCGAGCAGGGAGGGAGGTCTCTCATCCTCAATGCGGCCTCACTGGCGCGCTCTCTGACTGTCAGCTTCCCTCCAGCGCGTCAGAGCAACCATGTTTGCGCACCCTCCCCCCTCCCTACCGGCTTCTGTCGACCACCATCACACAACCACCGGCGGTTGGGCGGTGTCCGATCGCCACCAGCAGGACCAGTCTGTAGCGGAGGACATGACGAGCAGGCGGGCTGCGGGTGTGTTTGCTCCGCCGATGCCTTTCGGGTTCCCCCTCTCACCCATGAGCGACTACAGCCCTTCGCCCAACTGTGAGCCGAGAGAGACCGACCGCACCCTACCCGGTGCAGGAGAAGAGCGGGTCACTGTGCTGTGCGTGTGTGTGTTGTTGTGTTGGTGTTGTGCCGTTGGTTGGTTCAGACGTTGATGCGTACAAGAAGGACAGGAAGATCGGCGAGGGCCAGTACGGGTAAGTAGGTAGAGAGTTCGGCACACCACACGACAGACACGCACCTTCACTGGATTTACTGGATGGATGTGCCTGCTCACGTCTGTATCGGTGTCTATGTCTATGTGTATGTCAGTGTGGTGTATTTGGCGCGTCACCGTCAGACAGGCGAGAAGGTGGCCCTCAAGATGCTCAAGCGCCTCTCGAGCGGCGACCACGGCTTCGAGGCTGGCTTCCCCACCGTCGGTGAGGCAGACACAAACAACCACAGGCATGTGCAACGCGAGCCATCGTCCGTGTGTTGATGCATCCCATGCAGCCACTCGTGAGGTGAAGATCCTGAGGAACCTCGCCCATCCGAACAGTAATTAACATACATAGACCACACACCAACAAACAAAGAGGGGCATACACAGTACAGTGACTGACCACCTCTCCTCTTTGTGTGTTGTGTTGATGGGATATATGGGTATCCTCTTCTTTCCTTCTCTCTCGTGGCTGGCTTCATGGCTTCAGTTGTGCGTCTGCTGAACATCGTGACTGAGCGCGAGATGGAGCAGAAGGCCACCACATACCTCGTCTTCGAATTCGTCGACTCGTAAGCACATATACGTCCCAGCACACCACACCACACCACACACACACCAACGATGGATATACACAGACGCCGTCAGTACTGATTGATTGAGGGCTCTCTGCTCATACCTGGCTGCAGTGATTTGTCTAACTTCTGTCGCATGAGGTCGAAAACCAGGAGCCCTTCGGTCAGCCAAAACACAACACACACGCACAGCTGCATCACATCCAGGCCGACCTCTCTGTGTCGACTGACTGGCATGGCATGCACATCCATCAATCATCAGCTTGATTTGGGTGAGGTGAAGAGCATCATGCATCAGCTCCTCACGGGCCTCCTCTACCTGCACCAGAACTCCATCCTCCACAGAGACCTCAAACGTTAGTAACTGACGCAAACCAACCACAAGATAACAGATGCGTCGCGTCGTCACGTCTGACCACCTCCCCCCCTCTCTCTCTGCATGTGTGTGTGTGTTGTGTCTGTTAGTGAGTAATTTGTTGGTCAACACTCAGGGGCAGCTGAAGATAGCCGACTTCGGACTCGCCCGCGCCATTGACCCTACCCGAAGGAAACCGGTGCGGTGGGCGGGGAGGGGAACAACACACACCACACCACCCAAGACACACACAAAGATGGCTAATGAATGTCTTTCCCTGCTTGTCTGTCTGTCTGTCTGTCTGTCTGTGTGTGCGCAGTTGACCAACAAGGTCATTACCGTTTGGTTCAGGCCGCCAGGTGGGATGGGAGACGAAACATCACCACAATTGATTGAGCGATACACACACACATACGTGGTGCCTGCGGTGTGTGGTCCATTATGTGTGTGTGTGTGTGTGTGTGTGAATCAGAGCTGCTGATGGGTCAGCGAAACTACGGCCCTGAGGTGGACATCTGGTCGGCCGCGTGCATCTTCGGCGAACTACTGCTCAACAGACCCATGTTTCCGGGAGGTCAGTCTGCCAATGACACACATACACACACCCACAACCACAGCCACAGCCACAACCACACCAACTGGCACTCATAAGAAGACGTGTGTGTGCAATGATATGTCTGGTCGTGTGTGTTGCCCTGTTGCCCCCAGACACGGACATGAAGGTGCTTGAGCTCATCCACAAGCTGCTGGGCCCCCCCGACCGCCGGCTGGTCGACACACAGCCATACTCACAGTTCAGAGGATTCTTCACAGACGCAGCCCGCATGGGGTACGTTAGTTAGTAACTAGACCTCACACACACACACTTACCCTCACACCACGTGTGTGTCTTCCCTCCCCTCCCTCCCTCCCTGCAGTGAGTGGCAGAATCGGTTTTGGGAGACATTTCGTGAGTGCGATAGCGTGGCGCTCGACCTCTTGTCCAAAATGCTGGTTCTGAATCCAAGTAAGCAACCCGGGGGAGCAGAGCTCACTTGGATGGATGGATGGCCGATGAACCACCTCTTGTGTCTCTCTTGGTATCTCGTGCAGAGCGGCGCATCACGGCTGCTAAGGCGCTGAATCACGAGTTCTTCAAATACGACCCTCCACCGAAAGTGTAAGCCATCCAGGCTAGACCAGACACACCGTCCCTCGGGTGTTCACTCCTTTCTCCCTTGCACCTTTCTCGCCAGGCTGACGTTCTCCCAGCCGTCCACTCGCATACAGCGGCGTGCTGCTGCTGCGGTTGCTGCTGCCGCCCAGCAGCAGCCGCAGCAGCCCATGGTGGCTCCCCAGCTGCAGCAGCCGCCCTTCCCCCATCCCCACCCCCACCAGCCCGCCATGCCACAGCCGCCCTACGCCGCCCACATGATGCACCTGCACCACCCGCCCATTCTCGCCGTCCAGCCAGCCATGGCACCGCCCCCGCCACCACCACCACCATTGGCTAACCCTGGACAGCAGATGGGGTACGCCCAGGCATCCGGGCCGTACCACCCACAAGTGCTTGGGAGGCCGCTGGTGGTGGCGCATCAGCCCCCAGCAACAGCAGCAGCAGCAGCAGCAGCGGTGGCAGTGGCAGCGGCAGCAGCAGCCGATTTTGGTTCCCAAGGCGGCGTGAGCCGCAAGCGCAGCATGGCGAGCGCTGTGGGGTCCCCCGATTTGCCCCCAGCGCAGCGGCGACGCACATCGACTGGTCCCGGCGGCTATGCCGGCCAGCCCCCACCCCCACCCGACGCGCGGCCTGGCCCTCCCTTCCAGTCGCCCACGCCTCCCGAAGACCCCTTTGGGGGCCCGACGGAGCCGTGGGCACCGGCACTCGACGTCTACGATCGCATGCCGTCATCTGGGCCGCCGGGTGGGTCGATGCCAGCGATGGCCCCAGCGCCGCCGTCCGACAGCCCTTACGGACATTCGATTGGGCGGGGGTATGGTGCGCCGATCATGGCGCACTCGGCCCCGCAGCCTCCCGTCGCCCCCTTCCCCCCACCGAACGGCTTTCCACACGGAGCAGTGCATCATCCGCAGGCCCCCTTTGGCCACCCCCACCCAGGGGCTGTTGGCGGCCCGATGGCCCATCCTCCCCGTTCGATGACCGTGCCGCCCCATCCCCATGCGCATCACGCTGCGGCCATGCACCCCGGCGGCTCCCACGGCGCGTACCCCGGCCCCACCATCCTGCAGCCACCACAAGCGGCGTGGGGCGCCGCCACTCATATGGGTCAACCTCCTGCTGCTGGTGCTGGTGGTGCTGGTGGGGCAGTGAGGAGGCCAGCTGCGCCACCGCCCCCACCGATGGGTGGGGGGTACGGCGGGGGGCCGTCGGCAGGTGCTGGTGGAGGTTCTGGTGGAGAGTACCCTGACCAGGACGTGTGGTCAGAGGACATCAAGGAGCCGAGGAGCCTGGGGCTGTCGCTGCGGCGCTATGAATGAGCTGCTTTGCGTGAGAATTCGCTCGAGAGAGGACGGCAGGGAGGCAGGCAGGTTCAGGGGACGGAGGGCTGCAGATTTTGTGGGTTGCGTGAGTTGTTTCTTGTGGGTGGGCTGGGCAAGGTCGGGCGAGATGGATGGATGAGGCGAGAATCGCTGCTGGCAGTGAGTGAGTGAGTGAGAGTGAGAGAGGATGCGTCGGTTGGCCGATCTCCTTTCTATATTCTTTGTGTGCGTGTTGCTGTTGTTGTTGGTCGAAATCTCCATATTTTAACATCGCTTGATCGACGATCGTGGTGTGTGTGCTGTGTGTACACTATCTACTTGTTTGTATCCAATGCGGCATTGATGATGATGATGATGATGCGTGCTCGAGTCGAGTAGGTAGAAAGGCCCTACTCCAGCTGCCGGCTGCCGGCACTCACTACTCTCCTCCTCATGTCATCTCGTCTTCTCGTCTTCTCATCTTCTTCTCAGCTCTGTCTCAAAATGCCTAAGGGCGACCGACTGCTTTGCCAGTTGGGGGCACGGCATATGTGTGTGTGTGTACTCGTCTGTCTGTGTGCACACGGGCAGCGTGAAGCACCCACTCACTCCTGCCTGTCCGCTGCATCCGCACGCACGCACACAATCATCGGACGGGTGTGCTGTGCCTCCCTTGCTTCAACGACGGAGGAAAGGAATCATTCAGATGCAGGTAGTCTATGTGTCTGTATTTTTCCCATTCAACAAACAGCCGGGGTGTCTGTGTGCGGTTTGGTGTGGTGTGGTGTGGTGTGGTGTGTGCGCGTGCCGTGAGCCAGTGTTGGGTGTCTGTCTCATCATCCTGAGCCAGTCCACCTGGCTCAGCAGCGCGGATCGTCTGCATCCTCCTGCCTACCTTTCTGCCCGTCTGCCCATCTGCCGATGTCTGCCTGTCTGTCTGTCCATTCGAGCGAGTTTTCTGTGGACTAACTCTCGCGTGCCTTCATATCACTATCATATGTGTGTGTCAATGCGGCTGCCAACAAAGATGCTTTATCTACACACACACACACACACACATCCAACACGTCATATCACATGACAGGCATGACTTTCTCAACGTGGTGGTGTGTGGACCGGTGGTGTGTGTGTCTTTTTATACATTGCCGAGCCGACCTCTGAGTGAATGGTTCTCTACCCCCACTATCCTACTAGCTAAGTGGCAGGCACACCATGCGGTGGCGGGGTGTGGTGTGTGTGTGGTTGTGACGACGGTGGGTGCTTCATTATGTGAGGCGCCGTGTATCGGAACCAGCCAATCTACGTCCACGCAATGCATCTGTGTCGACACGGCAGATGTTCGCCTTGCGCTGCGACGAGTCAGGGAGCGACGTGCTCTTGGAGGAGCGTCTCGCTCTCCTGGGTTGGCGCAGCCGTAGGTGACATCTGCTGTGACGAGAGCGTGCTTCGATTGATGACCGATGGATGGATGGATGGACCTCTCTACCTATCTGTGAGTAAGAGTGATTGCGGCTCAGGGCGACGAATTCACTCACATGGCATGCAAGAGGTCGGTCAACCACCACCACCAGTCAAACATGCAATACATGGATCGGATCATCCACGAGGAGTGGCGATCGTGAGGTACAAGCCATCATCCATCAGACCGATCCACACACCAGACCTAACACACACAACGTGTCTCATTGCGCGAGTCCCCACACCTCCATCTCGCTCGCGGTGAAGAAGAAGTCGCCCGCCAAAGTGCCCTTGCCGCCCGCAACCGCCGGCCCTTGGTAGCCCAGTTGCAAGTGGTCCTTGCTGACGTACATGAAACAGCTACTGAGGTCCGCTGCCGGGCCGGGGTCCCCATACCCCAGCGACAGCACGGCTGCATGGTCTACACTGATGGCCAACTTGGTGACTGGCTCCCCATCCGGCCCCGTCACCGCCCCCTCCCGCCCAGCGACCCTCACGCCCTGTGTGTGCTCGGCCGGCATGTCAGCTTCGTGGGTGCGTCATATGCCCCGCTGATGCTGTAGTAGGTCATGGGGCAGCGGGTGAATTTGTGCTGTGTGGGGTCGGCGGGCTGTTCGAGGGGGCCGGGCACGAATGCTCCGAATCGGTGTGTGTCGTTGTGCTGCACGAGGAACAGCACACCGCTCGCGTCGCCGACACAGTCGAGGAGACTGCCGTGGCCAAAACCGTCGCGGCTGGACCTATTGGAAGCAAGACATCCACATGCACATTCTCCAACGCCTCAGCCGCCCTCCCGTCTCTTCCTGTGTCTGCTCACTTGTAGAGGAGAGATGGCGTCTTGCCCGTCCGCCCCGTGAACTCCACCACCGACGCCAGCTGGTCCTCCGATGTGATGATGAGGCCGCCACCCGCGCCCCATCGGTAGAAGGGCTGGTCCTTGAGGCCGTACTGACACACAATATCGACACAGGCCAGATGTCGGCTGAAATCGTTCTCACCCAGACAGACTCACCATCTGCAAGTCCTCTACAAACAGCTCTCGACGTCGCTCCACTGCGGGCGGGCCGACCCGCTGGCCTGCAGGCATGGCGGCCTGGCGCCTCGCGAAATCCACAATACGCTGCAAATGCTCGGCGGACGTCTGATGCACACTGCGATCGATCCAATACGTCCTGCAGCAATACACACAGAGGAGAGGACATCGTGACCACGTCCGTTGTCGGATTTTCCCCATTGTTCTCGTGCTTACGGTGAAAATCTACTGTATAGTGTGTTGTTGTGGCCGAGAGGCGACAGTGTGCGGCGCATCACCGACACCCTCTCACCGTGGATGGTGACGCTGAGCACCTCGTCCTCCTCGCTATCGTCCGTCTTCATGAACGGCTCCATCGCACGCAGGAAGGCCGCCATCCGCTCCTTCTCCGCCTTGAGGGCCTCGTACACACGCTCACACGCACGACGGCTCTCGTCAAACGCCTTGAACAGGTCCGCTATGTCCCCCTTTCCCTGCCGCTCCTCCTCGCCCATCTGCACGTCGCCATTGCCATTGCTGTCGTCGCCACTGCTGCTGCCGATCTCCCGCATGAAGAGTGTGTGGTACTCGGCATACGATGGGTCGTTCTGCAGGGCGTCGGTCAGCTCGTTAAGGAGCCAGCGGAAGTATGCCGGGCAGCTCTCCAGGTAGGGGCGCTTCTCGGCGTCGCGGGGCAGGGCGGCCTCGAACCGCAGCAGCAGCACAGACAGGTACTTGCGCACCATCGACGGACGCATCAGTGCTGCACGGGACACCTCGAAGACGGTGCCGCCGACGCTGAGAATGAGTGTGCCGGTGGTGTGCTGTGGCTCGGGTGTGCCGCCCTTCTCGCTTATCATCTGGTGCATCTCCACTGCTATCGTCTTGAGCTTGCCCTCTGCTGCTGTCCGCGCCGCCAGAAACCCGCTGAGCATGCCCTCGAGTGCCGACTGGGCATTGCAGACGAGCTGGTCGGCTTCGATGCAGCCAGTGGTGACGCGGTCGAGTGAGGAGTGGGGAATGGGCTGCTCGTCATCCAAGGGCAGGCCGAAAGCACCCTTTCGCTTCTTTGTGGATGCGCCGGCCGCTGCGGCCGCCGCCATTGCTGAATCAAGTGATGGGCGGCTCACGATGGGTATGGGCAGTTCACGAGAAAGAACGATCCTTCGCCTTAGCTCGAAGGGGCTCAGATTGAATCGATAGCTTTTGCTTCCACGACATCCTCTTGAGCGCAATCAGTGAAGGAGAGCCTCATGGAGTCTACGGGCAGAGAAAAACATAACGACCGATGCTAAGATCTACGGCTATGATGCTCGTCTCACAGCTGCATCAGATGGAGTCAGACTATTCCTTTCATGCGCGTGTCCGTGCCGTGCATGCAAATATTGCAAGAGATGACTATCGGTCCCTCATTCATTCATTCATTCAGAGCTCTCCTCAAAGTAAACCAGCTGTCGACTGTACAGCCTCTGCAGTCCCTCCATCACACGGCACTGTACCTCGGCACCAACACACTCACTCACGTCAACCGTCACGGGCAGGCTGTCGTCTTCCAGCGCCACCTCCTCACCCACAGCCTTGCCCGCACTCTCAGCAACTAACACCTCCAGCTCTTGCTCGTCTACTTCGCTGCCCAGAAACACTGATGCCTCGTTCAGGCACCGATCCAAGATGTCCTGAAGGCATAGAGAGAAGATAACAGCTGTGCGCGTCTCTGTGTTTGTGTGTATCACGATGTCTTAGCCTGCACCTGAATGGTAATCTCATTATCGATCATCTGCAGCAGCCGCAGATCGGCCGCATCGAAGTCCACCCAGCCATCCCCCCTCCCACCCATCCGGCCCAGCCGGACAGACTTCATCGATTTCCGGCTTTCACTGTCGTCCTTGGTGTGCATGAGGTAGGTCTCTTGCACCCTCAGTGGCTGGCTGGTGTCGCGGAGGGGCACCTGGTTGAGGACGTCCTCAGTGGGGAATGGACGTCGCTCGATCATGACATCGCCCATAATCAGGGTGTGGATGGCACCTTCCGTGGCTGATGGGAAACATCGACAGACAGAGAGGGAACGACGCATTAATGACCGAGGGGGTGTGTTTATCGGGAGTGCACCTAGAAAGGAGCGGAGAGCGTCGCCAGGCTCCTGAAAGAGAAAGAAGGGACAACAGAGAGACAGACAGACAGACAGACGGACGGACAGATGAATGGATGGCATCCGTCCATCGATCGGTCCAGCGCCCCATCATTCTATGCATCTTTTCACTCACCTCCACGATGGGCTCGCCCTTGATGTTGAATGAAGTGTTCACAACCATAGGGATGCCCGTCAACCTGACACACACACATTCACATACACACGGTCTAGTGGACGTCGATGACCTTTCGTCACTCTTTTCCCGGTAGCTCACTTGAAGAATTGCTGCAGCAGCCGATAGAAGAGCGGCTCATCGCTCTCCCGCACCGTCTGCAGCCGTGCAGTGCCGTCAACGTGGCACACTGCAGGCACCAGCCCACGCCTCTCCTCCCTCACAGCCGCCGTAATCGACATGTACGGAGATCCACACTCTGGCAGGTCCTCAAACCACCCATCCGCTTCTTCAGCGATGACAGATGGTGCGAACGGGCGGAAGGCCTCCCGGTGTTTGACCTCCTTGTTGAGGAAGTCGACCATTGTCTTGTTGCGTGGGTCTGCAAGGATGGATCGATGGCCGAGAGCACGCGGGCCCATCTCTGCTCCGCCCTGTTTTGAATGAATGGACAAGACAGATTGCCTGCCTGCCTGCCTGCCGATTCATTATTTGTGTTGACCCACCTACCTGAAACCACGCCACGACTTTGCCATCTGCCAGCAGCTGAGCGGTCTCGGCGACGATCTCACTCTCAGTGTACCTGCACACGAATGAGCGGAATGAAAGTCCCGCTTCCTCTCCCTCCCTCCCTCCCTGCCATCCTGACGCACTCGCCTTTGCGTGACGATCCAGTGCTTGTACTCGTCCAGCACTGCATCCATGCCTTCGGGGTCCGCAGTGTAGTCATAGCCGCTGTAGGGCGTCACGGGATGGCCGGCAACCGATGACGTCTCCAATTCTGCTCTCGCCGCCTCTGCTGGCTGCTTCCTGATGAAGTGGTGCAGTCCCGCCATGGCACATCCGAATGCGATGCCCTCGTCGCCAGGGAATGGCGGGATGAACACACGATCGAAGCCGAGCTCTCGACATATCCGGCCGTTCAGCACGCTGCAGCCAATGAAATCGACGCACAGGGATCGATGCTCCATATCCGTCTGTGTATCGACTTGCCTCATCTCACCTGTTCAGTGCTACTCCGCCGACAAGACAGAGGTTCCTCGCGCCCGTCCGCTCCTTGAGCTCCTGAATGAGCGTCATTGCGGCGTTTTCGAGGTCACGCTGCACACGCCAGGCCAGGGGGGCGAATGACCTGGGACACAGATGCAGCGCAGAGCGCACGGTGGTGCGGTGTCTTGGTCAGCCGTGTTGCATGTCTTGCCTTCGTCCAGTACATGAAGGTTGGGTCGGTCCCGAGGCAATCGTGCGGCAGCGACTCGAGCAAATCTGCAGCCAAAGGGCGCGCAGCAGAGGGGAGATGACCCAGTGCTATGTCTTGATGCAACACCAGGCTCACCCCAGTTGACGCGGAAGCCGCCCTGCTCTTCCTTCGACAGCAGCAGGTTGCCTTCCATTAGTCGGAAGCCGTCATCCAGAAGGCCCTTCCACATGTCTGTGGCCTCTCCCGTGCTGCCAGCCTTTGCCCATGGCGCGAGACCCATCACCTACACCGACACAAAGCACAGACAGTCACAGATACGTGACAAAGCCTCCCACGTATCGTATCTATCACCTTTCCACAGACGTTCCAGTCGCCGAAGATCTGGCTGGATACCCTCGAGTAGACGGCACCCATCGACTCCATGTTCTCAAAGCCGTGATTGAAGAGCTCCGGTGGGCTGCGCTCCTCCGTCCAACGCTTGAACAGAGGCATGACCGTCGGCCCACCGGCGGCTGACGAGCGGGAGAAGAGGTAGGCGCTCTCCGCCTCACGATAGCCCTTGCCGGCTAACAGTTGACGCGGATTTTGGATGAAGGCGGACCGCTGCTCGGACGTGGCAGAGTCGAGCAGGTCAAGATCGGTGAGGTACTCCGCTTGGCTGTGTGAGTCGGCCATGTACCTGTACGACTCACCCATGCCGTCCATCACGACCACAAGACCCTCATCAAACGGCGCCTGACCAACACACACACACAAGACGACACACCACATGAGCTCGCGTCGATGTCTGTCACTCCCAGCTTCACTGCATCACGCACCTGAGTGATGACGGACCATGCGTGTGCTAAGTGGTGGGATACTTCTCGTTTGGGGATCCCGGCGAAGATGTTGAGCGGGTCGATATAGGACGGTGGGTAGTGGCCCTGCGAGACTGCCCATGGTAGGCGGTCTTCAAAAGGGGCGATCCGGAAGTGGTGGTTACTCTGGACGACCATTGCAACGTCATCCAGGGTGGCATCGACGGACGTGAGCGCCTGGTCGACCAGATCATCCACCTCCCCTCCGTCATGCTTGACGCGACTCAACCTGATGACACACACCACCACCATCACACACACTGTGGATGTTGCATACTGATACGGGCGCTTGATCCATCCATGACCCACCTCTCCTTCTCCCCTCCGTAGAGGTGTGCGCCTGACGTATCGACGATGCAGCAGGCGGCGTCGTGGCTGTACTTGTTCAGGCCCAGGATCAGCAGCCGCTTCGCCCTCTCTCCTGCACTGGCAGACAGACGGCTGATGGAGGCGCTTGCAGAGGGCTGAGAGGGAATCAAACACATGAGTGAATGAATGGAATGAACAAGTGGAGCCATCATATTCTAGCCTCGTATGGGCACTGCTGACCTTCGATCGCCGGAGGATGTTCTTTCTTGTTCTGTGTCCTGCGAAGCAGTCGGACGGCGTCACCCATGCTGCCGTCGAGCACACCTCCCCTGCAGCAAGGAAGCAGAGCACAGCCTTTGCCATCCCGCGCGAGAGGATCTGCACACAAACGGAAGATACCGGATGTATTCATTGTCTACATGACTGCATGTTTGATGAACCTACAGTGAAAGATCTCCTGCTGCTCCTCTCTCCCTCCTCGCGACGTTTCCTCTGCATGCGAGCTACCGGAAGAATCTGCAGCAGTTTCCAGAAAGCACGAACAGCATGAACAATTTCGTGTCCTCCCATCCCTCCCACGCTGAGACGATGCGCGGGATACAACGACTGACATCAGCCATGGGCCGCGCCAGTGCGGGCGGGCAGGAATCTGCACGCAGGTTCGTGGAAGAGCATGGATATCCGATGGAGTCGTTTGCAAAGCTGACACACACATACACACTGCCCAAGACCTACCTCATCCACATGCAACCAGGTACGGCTGTTGGGCTCGCCTCCGAACCGAGCGGCCACACATCATATGCGTGTGGTGTATGGTGCAGCAACTCGCCCGGAGGACCGATTTGGCGCGGCTGGAGTGCGGCTGTTGGTTCTGTCATGCGGTAGGTGAGGACCTGCCTACGTGGGGATCGGCGACTGATGCATTCGTCTTGGTTGTCTGGGTGTGGTGAGTTCTTCTTTTTCTTTTGCAGTGCGTGATGACTGCGGTGTTCGACCAGGGCGGTGGAGACGATCTGCGGACGTGCTTCATGTGCCCCAAATGCAGCCAGGTAACCCGGCCCTGAAGCACCAGTTGCTGACACGTGCACTGTGGATGTATTCTGCCCTGTCTGCGTGTGTGCAGCTGTGCGTGATGGTGGAGCGTGTTCAGAAGCCTTCTGGGTCGCTGGTGGATGATCCCTTCGGCGGCCCGCTCCGCGACGTCGCTGTCTACCAGGCTGACGCGCAGGGCGGCTTCACTATGGCTGACTCGACGTGGAAGGCATCCTACTACTCCGCCACGATCAAGGACCACTGCCTCCCCATGATCGCCACGGAGCCTCCCCAAACCGTCGCCGAGATCCACAAGATCGAGCTGAGGCTGGTAAGGGAACATCAGCCGAGCCGTCCACTTATCCGTACAAGTGTACCCATTGTATCTTGTAGGCTCAGATGTATCGCAAGGCGTTGGCTGCTCAGGTGTGGCCGAAAGTGAGGGCTGCCCATGAGACGGTCGACTCCGCTCTCAGCGCCCTGAAATGGGACGCAGGTTAGCGGGCTGGATGGATGGATGGATGGATGGATGGTGGGTGGCGGGTGGCGGGTGGGTTGGTGTGTGATGTTCAGAGGCGGAGGCATTCCGTGCGCTCATTCGGCAAGGCGACATCCTACTCGACGCCTGTCGGCAGCGGCTGACCCAAGCCAACACCGGGTGCGAGCTCAAAGACCTGCCTCCGTCCATCTATCTATCTCATATACCTTCTCTGTCAATATGCATTCGGTGTGCAGGTCTGAGGGGCCCCTGTCTGTCGGTAGCAAGGTGTGGATCTTCGGTCTCGTCAATGGCCCCGAGTACAACGGGCTGTCGGGTAGGGTGACAGAAGTGCTGCCCCCCAAGACGCTAGGCAACAGCACAAAGAAAACACGGTGAGCGAGCTACTGCGGCAGATAGTGTCATCCCGTGTGCGTGTAGGCCCATCCGTGTGTGTGCTGTGCATGCGTGCAGGTATGGCGTGACGTTGTCTGTGGGCGGTGTGGTGAGTCGTCGTCGCTCGGAGTGCCCTCCGCCTCGCGGATCAGCTGCCGATCGATGACGACAAGCTTATCACGATCATGAACTTACTTGTGCCTGGCATGAATATCGCGATGAAATGACAGACCGGACAGGCAGAAGGAGAGAGGGGGAGGGATAGGTACGTTACACACACTTGCGCTGGCCGACGAAGTGACTGTCTTGCCTTTTCTTGCTTCTCTCTAGTATACTGATGTGGCGGGCGAGGCCTCACAATGGCCACGTGGCGCGTGAGGCTGTAGGAGATAAAGGGCCTTTGTACATACACTTGCCGTGTGCGGTGCCATGCTTCCTCTCTCTCTCTCTCTCTCTCTCTCTCCCCCCCCCTCTGTCTGCGCCACTCTGTGCCACGAGTCTCCCCGTGAATCACTTATGTGCCTTAGGTAGCCTTCTTGCGCGCGCCGCGTGCGGCCATAACAACAGACAGACGACACTCGTCGCACTCGGCCATCGGTTTTTCTGAGCGGTGCGTGCCGTAGGGCGCTTCCCTCTCTCTCTATGTCTTTTCCTCCCTCGCGTGTCACCATCGCATGTGCGTGCAGACTGAAAGATGGTGGGGATGTCGTGTGTGCGCAAGACCCATTTGATGTACCTGCATGATTCGAATGAATCCACATATCACTCACTCATGCACGCCGCCGCATCCGAAAATAAACCAAAATCACTCCACACCTATGGCCCAGCTACTGGTGACAGACACATCATCAGCTAACCCGAATGTCTCTCGTCCACCCCATCCCCCTATGTATACACTCTTGTCTCACTGATATTTCTTCTTGCACACCATTACAACAGAGACGTACTGAAAGCTCCAATCGACAGCGCCTTCATTTCCTGCATAACGAGTCAAGGGTGCTCGGACCACAGCGTTATAGCCAAGGTGGCCGCGAAGGCCGGGAATGCGTTGCTCGCCTGGTGGACCAACTCGATAGATAAAGCTCGTCTCTGGCGGTAGCTCTGGTGGCCACGTCTCCCTCTGGCAAGGGTAAGGTTCATCGACGATTTCCACTATTGGCTCTCTTCCGTCTTGCAGAAACTCGTAAAGATTGATCCCCGGCCCCCCTTCGCCTTCCATGTCCCACTCGTCTACAATCGAGCGGTTCGTCAGCAGCTCCCCTATCTCTGGCACATCAGCTTTGGGGTATCCGTCAGCGATCCCCCAGTAGTGAGTCAAATTTTTCGCAAACTCCTCCTCATGTCGCTCCTCTTCACCCTCGCCGCGATTTTGATAGTATTCAGCAACCTTCTTCATGTCCTTTGTCACGGACTTGTTGACGACTCTGAACTCGGGGTCGCCATCCCAGTCCATGTAGGCGCTCAGCAGGGTGGTGTGGCAGTCGAAATGCTGAGAGAGCAGCTGGTAGAGGGCGCGACGCCTTTGAGGTGAGCTGGCGTCATACTCGAGAGAGTGTACTCGTGCGATAGCTGGAACACCCACGACTGGTTGGCCTGAAGAGAAGAGACACACATCGAGCAATGCATAGGCCCTACACATGAGTACACATGAGAAGGAGCAGATGACGACCGTCCGTCTCTATACCTGCGGAGAGTTGAAGTGCTCCTTCATGCCATCCACCAGCCGCTGCAATGGAGGCGCCAGCGGGCCGTCCTTCGTGAACCTCTCCCCAGTCTCGTGACGGCGCAAGTTGTAGGCGAGCGCGAGGCGATATCCCGACAGAACAGGCTTGACGCTGTGGACAATGTCGGGAGTAGAAAGCGATCCATCGAGCTTGCTGGTGCCCGAGGGCGTCTTGCGTCTCCTTGTTGAATCTCTCGCCATCGAACTCTCCATCATCGTGCAGCAAGAAGTCGCCTCCAGTATACTCGGTGGGCAGGAAGACCAGCAGAGAGGCAAAGTGGTCGTTCGAGCGCTGTGTGTCCTTGTGCACCTCAAAGAAGTCGCCTTCGCCGTAGAGCAGCATCTTGTACCAATCGGCCTGCACACGGCTGGTCGGCGACATCTCCACTTCCACTTGTCGGCAGATGCCCTCGATCACCCTGGTCCAGTTACCAGCCTTGCTTTTGAGCGACACGAGTCCTCCCGCCACTTCTCGTGACTTGCGCGCCTCCAAGTCCATCACCGTGTCCATGCCCTTGCCCACAGGAGACTGAGATAAATGCTCTTCGTACAACGCTTTCAGTGCAGACGTCTGCATGCAAGAACACACACAGACAGGCAGGAATGCACACGAGATATCTGCTGTGTGCTCTGCCCATCATGCTTACGGAGAAGGGGGCGTCTGTGATCGTGATGCAGTCGGGTTCGAGCGTCCATGAGGGCCCGTGGATGGACGGCAGCAGGTCCAGGGTGCCCGAGATGAATGGCTTGGGGCTCTCGTGCTCTTTCAGGTACCTCACAGCGTCGCCAACGGCCGTCCACGCCGAGAATCCTCCTTTGTGAGCTGCCTCATTGCCAGACCAGATCTGAGGTGAGGCCTCACGCGCGACACTCCCTGCTTCGGTGAGGGGAAGCCTTGGTGCTGACGAAGCTTGCGCGACAGCCAAGAGGACGAGGGGATGAACGCACCATTGACGTCGACGACGGGACAAAGCGAAGCCAGGGTGAGGACAACGAAGATCTGACTCATCATCGCGAGACGGTAAGATGAGCTCATCCACAGGACATCCGAAGGGATAGACGTGGACGTTTCGCCGGGAGAACGGGGCGAAAAAGAGTCGCCGATCGCAAGCTTAGCTCGCAACAGGAGAGGGAACTTCTGGGCGATATCGCGTGAGGCAGCGCATATCGATATCAGATCTCGCGATGGCGGCTCCGAGAAGTCCTCTTATCCGATGCTGTCAGTGGCTGAAGGGCTGCAGCACGTGATGGAGGCAGTCAAGAAGAGAGGCCCCGCCACGACTGACACTGTGGCCATCCAGTCGGCGTTCGGACGCACCCTGGTCAGAAAGGAAGATCACAGACGGAGATGGAGATCACGCTTTGCAGTGTGTGCAAGGGTCCTTCTGCTTGTGTGTGACAGGCGGAGGACGTGACGGCTCCGTTTCCCCATCCCGCATTCCCTGCATCCATCGTGGTGAGCCAGCACGTGTCACTCAGCGAACGACGTGAGCTGCTATGTGTGATGGTGTCTGTCTGTGTTGGTTGGTCAATCCATCCATCCATCAGGACGGCTATGCACTTCACTTGGGAGGGAGTGGATCAGGTAGGCAAAGGGCTGGCCGCCTTCAGCACTGTCAAACGACTTGGTCGTCTGATCCTTGGTTTGTGTCAGCAGCGTATTCCATCGTCAGCGAGAGCTTTGCCGGCGCCGAGGGGATCGTTACGCTCAAGCCCGGTGAGAGAGAGGTGTGTCTGCGAGGGCAGCGCGAGATGGCCCATACCTCCCTGTGTCTGTCCGTGTTGTGCAGGCGAGGCATCTTACATCACGACAGGCGCGAAAGTGCCAGACGGTGCAAGTGCTATGGTGAGTGCAGCGGAAAGACCCCATGTTGCCCATCCTCCACGTGTGTATGGGTGTCAATCACTCGCTCAGGTGCCTGTGGAGCAGTGCAATGTGGACAAGCAGACGGTGACCATCCTGACCTGTGAGTGAGCAGAGGGAGGGCACTCATTTCTGTGTCTGTGGACTGACTGCGTGCCCTGTGTACGCCTCTGTGAATGGCCAGGCGATGTGAGTGCGGGTCAGAACATCCGCCCGGTGGGGTCTGACATCCCATTTTGCGACTGATCCGTCCGCACAAGTGACTGAAAATACTGCCTCCCAAGACGCCCGGCAACAGCACCAACAACACAAGGTGAGCGAGCCAGTGCGGCAAATGATCTCGAAACAGTGGGTGCAGGCCCATCCGTCTGTGTGTGTGGATGCAGGTATGGCGTGACATTGTCTGTGGACGGTGTGGGGACAAAGTCATCGCCCCGCAGTGCTCTCCGCCTGTCGACCGACCTTCCGATGAACGACGATTACATGCACACAAATCTTCAACTGGTCCTTCCCGGCATGCAGTTCGCTTTCGGTGACTGACTCATAGAACGGACAGACAGACAGCGGGCTGGAGGGAGATGAGGAGTTGAAGTGAGGGGATGGATCCCTCTACTCCTCTACTGACACACGATTCGTCTTGTTTGTCTTCGCCTTGGTGGATGGGATGAATGAGACGAGACGGGACGGGACGGGACTCCCTTTCTTCTTTTTTGGACGAGGTTGGACAGCCGTGTGGCGTGTATTGTATTGTAGTGTGTCGTGAGGCAGGCTGTCGGAGAACCGATGCCTGTATCAAGTGCCTGATGCACACACGATGCTAGCGCTAGGCCGCCCTCCGTCCCTCCATCTCTCTCTCTCTCTCTCTCCCTCTTTATCTCTGTCCCGTTTCAATCGGTAGCCATCGTGGCTGGGCCTTCTCTCCTCTTACACGTGTAGAAAGGATGTACACACGTACCGAAGTTTTCCCATACATGTTTTGTCTTTTGGTGTTGATGGGGCTGTCGGCGTGGGGACAGATCGACCGACACACGGCCACGGCCGTTTTGACGACGTTTCGTGTTATGATATGACATGATGCGAGGCAGAATTACTCACAGCAGTCACTGCCATGCCGACCGCCTGGAAGTGTATGTGTTACTATGAGAGGGTGCGTGCATGTGTTGAGAACATATCGAGGCCCTCCTCTCCTCTCTGCATGTGCGTACCGTGGGATGAATGTCTGTGCATGGGGGCCATGAGACAGGTAGCAAGACGCTGCGCCTGATGTGAATGAATCGAAACCCATGTATCAATCAATACACATAAGTACACAAGTCGGCTGTGCGTTCGCAGCTGGTGCCATTCACGCACGACCGATGACATCAAGTCACGTTCCAATCTGCATCTGTCACTCCCCTGCACCCCCCCTCCAATCAATCCCGCCTACGCCTCTTCGCCTCTTGCATGCCAGCGTCAACGACTCCCTTGGCAACAAGTGCCACTGTGATGTACTGGAACTCAAAATTAGCAATGCCCTCGTTCCCTGCGTATTTGGTGATTGGCCGTCTGGTTACTAGGTTGTAGCCGAGTGCCGAACGAGTGCCAGGAATCCTGCATTCCCCTGCAGGGCGTAGCTGAAACACATGGCTTTCGTCACGGCTCTCGTTCAGGCAGTTCATGAGATTCAGCGGCGTGTAGACGTCGTCAAACGAACACTCCGATATCGCTGTGTCCCACTTCTCCACTGAGCGAGGGTCAAGCAGCAAACGCCCCAGTGCCTCGAGTTCATCACCTCCCCCTCCCGTGACGTCACGGGAGATAGCCGGCAAGTTCTCAGCCAGCTCGCTCTCCATGCGCTTCTTCTCTTCTCGGTCCTTTGCCCTCTCCTCCTTCGGCTTATCCCGCCAGCCGAGCCACTTGCGGCCTGGTTCCGTTTCGTAAAATGCTGCAATCTTTTTCATCTCCTCTGCATATTTCTCATCGACGAGGTTGATTTTGGGGTCGTCGTCGAACCACTGGTACGCGCACAATAGACGGATGTCGCAGTCGAAATGCTGAGAAAGCAGCTGGTAGAGGGCGCTGTCGATGCCTTTGAGGTGAGCTGGCGTCATACTCGAGAGAGTGTACTCGTGCGATAGCTGAAACACCTACGACTCGTTGGCCTGAACAGAAGAGAGACACATGCACAAACAGCAATGAGCAACGAGCAATGAGCAACGAGCAATGGACGGACGATCGGTGGTCAGTCGACATACCTGGGGAGAGTTGAAGTGCTCCTTCATGCCATCCACCAGCCGCTGCAATGGGGGCGCCAACGGGCCGTCCTTCTTGAACCTCTCCCCGGTCTCGTGACGGCGCAAGTTGTAGGCGAGCGCGAGGCGATATCCCGACAGAACAGGCTTGACGCTGTGGACAATGTCTGAGTAGAAAGCGATCCATCGAGCTTGCTGGTGCCCGAGGGCGTCTTGCGTCTCCCTGTTAAATCTCTCGCCATCGAACTCTCCATCATCGTGCAGCAAGAAGTCGCCTCCAGTATACTCGGTGGGCAGGAAGACCAGCAGAGAGGCAAAGTGGTCGTTCGAGCGCTGCGTGTCCTTGTGCACCTCAAAGAAGTCGCCTTCGCTGTAGAGCAGCATCTTGTACCAATCGGCCTGCACACGGCTGGTGGGCCCCGACATCTCTTCCTCCACTTGTCGGCAGATGCCCTCGATCACCCTGGTCCAGTTGCCAGCTTGGCTCTTCAGCGCGACGAGTCCTCCCGCCACCTCTCGTGACTTGCGTGCCTCGAGGTCCATGACCGTGTCATGCCCTTGCCGACGGGAGACTGAGATAAATGGCCTTCGTACAGCGCCTTCAGTGCACACGTCTGCGTGCAAGGAAACACACAGACGGAGTCATCAGCACGTGGCACGAGACGCTGTGTTTTCTACCTATCATGCTTACCGAGAAGGGGGCGTCTGTGATCGTGACGCAGTCGGGTTCGAGCGTCCATGAGGGCCCGTGGATGGACGGCAGCAGGTCCAGGGTGCCCGAGATGAATGGCTTGGGGCTCTCATGCTCCTTCAGATACCTCACAGCGTCGCCAACGGCCGTCCACGCCTCCTCCTTGGTGAGCTGCCTCATTGCCAGACCAGATCTGAGGTGAGGCCTCACGCGCGACACTCCCTGCTTCGGTGAGGGGAAGCCTTGGTGCTGACGAAGCCTGCGCGACAGCCAAGAGGATGAGGGTAGGAATGCGCTGTTGGTGTCGACAGCAAGACGAAGCGAAGTCAGACAACGAAGATCTGAGCGAGACGGTGAGATGATCTCATACAGGACAGCCCCACGGCGGTAGACGTGGACGTTTCGCTGTTCCGAAACGCTAAGACCACCGTGGCACGCAAAATCACTCTCGCCCGACAGCTTAGCTCGCAAGCCTCCCCGCTGCGTGTCTCCGAAGATCTTGTGGAATGGGGTGTGCGAGTGGAGGCCCATGGCTTTTCTCTCTGCGTGTGTGTGGGGGAGAACCTTCACGGGACTCCTACCTAGAACAGCGTCGTCATCAATTCACACATTTACAGGGCTGACACGGCAATGCACGCAAATACGCTTCATGTACACCGCCCCGACAGTGAACCGGTGAGTCTTTCACACACTAGCTGGTCACGACAGATTTGTGCACAGCACATCCAGTCCCCTCGCATATCGACTGCCCTCTCCTCTATGGCATTTCTGTCTGACAGTGTCGGTCGGTTGGGGCGGCTGTGTCACAAATCGATATCACCACGATGAGCACCAGACGTGTACCATCCGCCAGGGGTAGACGGATGCGTCGGTGAGTGTGAGACATGGACCGAATGAGACATATGTGAGTGAATCAATATCACCCGAGACACGGGGAATTTGTCCATCCACGCAGCAACCAAACAATCATCGTCATCTTTGATCGATGTGTCGGTGCTTGTCCCTCCGTCGGTGAACTATGAGAGCGTACATACGCTGCCGTCATAGAAATATCCATGATCACCCATTCCGTACGCAAGGAGAAGGGCTGAGTCTCAGCTAGAAAGTGAGACACCGAGAGAGCCGCGCCAATGCGTGGATATGAAGCCAACGAATCGAGCTGGGCTGAGAGGAGACGCGTCTCATTCTCGTCAGGCCACCCGAGAGCGTTGCAGGAACGTTGCGAATAGATGCAGGCGGCATCAGTCCCAGCGCGACGACATGGCGGGCTAGCCAAGATCCTCAAGGCTGCCGACCAAGCGCCCTTCTGCGCATCACTTCATTACAACAGCAGACCAGACCACGGCTCAGAGGCGCTCCCTCCACTAGAGCAATCCGCGCCACTCCACGCTCATCTCTTGATCGGCCATGAAGAGCCACCCTCACGAGGTGTCAAGGCCCCAATCCGAGTTCCTCCTCGCCATCGGCCAGCCTCGACCGGCTCCAACCCAACCTCGACTCTCGGGCACTCCGCACCAAACGACCACAGAGCGAGCGGGACGCAACGAAAAGCTCCACTCAACAGAGATCCTCACGGCCCTTTCGAAGGATTGCCTTCTGCGAGGCGACTCTTCTTCCCACGGGCGTACCCTTGCACTTACGAAGCCACCGACGGCGTCCCCGAAGGAACCCGTATCAACGGTAAGACTCAGGCAAGTCCCGGATCCGTGAGGTCCGCCTCCCCCTCAGACGACATCCATCTACCCCAGGCAGCATTTCGCACACGTCTCCGCGCTGACACAGACACACCACACCACACAAGCACAATCTGTCTATGTCATACCTGGGCTCCTTGTCGTCGTCCGCCAGGCGCCGAAGCACAAGCAAAGCAAACGACTCGAAGGGAATGAGGCAGCAAGGGGCAGCTCTGCGGAGGGAGTCTCCAAGCAATCACACGCCGAAGACAACACACTCAGCACTTCAACCCGACACGGGGGAACGAGTCTCTTTGTCCGTCAGAGCACAAGTCGACGGGGGGGGGGAGGGAAAGAAAGGAAAATCGACGAAGACAAACACAAGAGAAACTCGAAGGGAAGGTATGTGAGAGCCGGAGCTTCGAAAATGGCCTTGCTCTCAGCACTGTATACTGTGTACGGGCGTTAAGTACGCACACCCTGTACAACTAGCGGTTGCT
>CDMY01000488.1:0-26869 GCA_001179505.1 Vitrella brassicaformis | reverse complement strand
GCCGATGTCAAGATGGCATCGAGGGAGGTGACGGGTGGCGCGACGGAGGAGGCTCAGCAGCCATCCACCGAGGCGAGCAGCAGTGGTGCTGGCGCATCAGAGAGCGCGTCGTCAGAGGCGCCCGTCGGGCCACCCTCTTGATTTGCCACGTAGAGAAGCATTTGTACAAATGAGAGACAGCCGCGAAGGCAGACGTACGTATGCGTTGGGACATCGAGACACGATGAAGTGAAAGAGCCAATACCAACGCAACGAATGCATTGATATATCCTGGTCAATCACGCATCGGTCCGTCATCATAACGCAGAGACACGTCGGAAAATTTGGTGGTGGGGGCGTCACCACACCACAGCTGGTCCAATTGGGCTGGTCGTCTGTGTGTCGTCGTCGCGACCACACAGGGAGGCCCAGTGGCCAACCCTCTCATAAAGGGACCACGATCGCCTTCGAAGCCGTGCTGTCGCTCTCGTCAAGTCTCGAGTAGGAACAGCCCCTCGCCACAGAAGCCGTGTGTCGCCAACTCATCTCGACATAGTACTTTAATCCTGACACACACACGCACACACACACATCACTCCTGTTGTGCAGGTGTCCATCGTGCGCTTTGTCGTGCTCACCTGGCTGCGGCCGCATGTCATCGCATGAATGTCCCCCTCCCTCCCTCCCTCCCTCCATCCCTCAGTGGCCACACCGGTCAGTCAGTGCCCCAGGCCAAATGTGTCAATCAGCGGCGAGGCTGCAGCCGTCTGAGTCGTGCTGGTGCTGGGGAGGGGGCCGGTGGTCTGGGGAGCCGTCACGGCCTTCGCCATCAACACAGCGCAAAAAGGGAAACTGAGGTCGGCTGGCGATACTGTGGATGACTCAGCTAGAGCATTGCGGGATGGTGAAGTCGCTTGGTCGTCACGGGGCGAGCAGAGACCTGCTGACGGCAACAGGGACACACGCACCGAGACAGACAGACAGACAGGCATAAGGATGGATCACGATGGACGGCTGTTCTTTGTCGCCTACCGGCCTGTCCCCTGTCTTTGAATGTGCAATGCTGTCGCTCCATCTCCCGCCTGTGTGCTATGGCGGCCTGCTTGGCGCCCTCCATACCCAACTCACGCACAGAGAACGATTTGATCTTCGTCTTGCCGTCCACCTGCCACTGAGCAATCCATGAGTTGCAGAAGTCGCCGCCGTACTTCACCCCCTTGACGCCGCTCTGGTGCTCTAATCGCTTTCTCGCCACCACCCGTCCGGTACGCTCCATTTCACGGCGGTGCTGCTCGGCCAACGCCTGAGTGGACAACACACACACACACGGGACACCCAGATGGTGGGGGGGATTGGGGCGATAGGCGCCGTCATGCGCACCTTGGCCTTGTCGAATCCATAGCTACGAGCGCTGAACAATCGCTGTCTCTGCCTCTTCTCGCCCTTCTCGACCCATGTTGCTGCCCACGATCGCCTCACTGCATGCCAACAGACCCCTGGTACGTCCGAGGTGAGCGTCGGAACACGCCTGGTGACGACCGTCTTGGTCGTCTCGCCCATTGATCGTCCTTCATGATGCGAGTCGTGCTGTGGTGGCTCTGTTCGCCGCCTCTTCGGAGAGCGGCTGCCGTCCGGCGATGGGTCTCGGCCATTGCAGGGGGTGACAGGGGGGCTGCTTGGCAGATGGCGCTTCGGAGGATCAGCCAATCCTGAAGGGCACACAGGCGGACAGTCGAGACGATGGGTGAAGTGGTGCATCCCGGCTGAGCCAACTCGCTGTCCATTACCCTGGTCGTGGACATCACGCCGGCCAGACGCTACACACACATCTGATCGGCAGACACACAGGCAGATCAATCATGCCCTTCCTTGCCCTGTGTTCTCTCCTCTAACCCGACGGCCGCCACCGGATTGCCTTTGTCTGCCGGCCGGCCACCGTCAGAGTGGCGATCTCATACCGACCGCCACTCTGAGGATCAGTCGCACGCACATTCTCCAGCAGCTTCGTCAGCATGATGTCCTCCTCCACCCTGCTGCTGCCATCCATGTCAGCGGCCGACGTGGCGGCTGGCTGCCCATCAGCCCTGGTCTCATGAGGCCCCGCGCCGCCGTCTCTTGTGTCGGTCTCCTTTTGGGGGCCGCTGTGGTCATCCACAGCGGCCTGACGATGGGGCTCGGCAGGAGGGATCGGCAAAAGCCTGCCACGCTGCTTGTAGTAGTAGTGCAATCGCTCCATCTCCCGCCTGTGTGCGATGGCGGCCTTCTTGGCGCCCTCATAGCCATGCCTCCTCACCGAGAACTTCTTTTTCTTTTCCATGCCGCTTTCACACCAGCTGGCCTGCCATGAGTTTTTGGAGCTGCTGAAGCTGACGCCTTTGACACCGCTTTGATGCTCCGATATCGGCCGCATGGGGACGGTTGCGGGGCGACTGACGATGGCAGTCGGGCGGTAGCCTGCTATCCCGCCGCCAGGTGAAGGCCAAGGCGACACCACCGCGTCCATCGCCCGTCGGTGTGCGGTGGCGCTGGTCGTCAGCGGCATCGATGGGTACTGTGGTGCGACGCCATAGCCACGGACGCCAGCAGAATAACAAAGGGCCGGGAGGCTGGGAGGCCGCAGGGGGATTTGGGTTGCAGGACAGCATACCCCAACAGGGCCGCTCACACCTACTCGCGTGGCCGACACCGATAGCGGAGGACAGCCGGGTGTGGGTGGCGATGACTGCCCATAGTGGCCCATCATGCCGCCTTGGAAAGGACCCAGAGAGAGAGGCTGATCAACAATGGCCGCCGCATCAGCTGCTCCGCCACGATGAATGCCCGATGCTGGTGCTGGCGGCGGGAGAGAGGGAGCATATGGGGCTGCAAAGGGGGAAGCCGGAGCACCGCGTGCAGGCACCAAGTCAGCTTGACTCATCCTACCAACGAACCATCGTCGAGGGCCGCGGTAGACCGCAGTTCATCTGGATCTTGCTGCAGATGGTCAGGATCTGTAATTGCCCTGCTAGTCAAAGGGCGGAAGCGCTCGTTCGACGGCTTTGGTGCGAAAAGAGTGGAGGCGAGAAAAGAGTGGAGGCGAGAGAAGACACAATGGGGCTTGTCTCCTGTCTGATCTACCCGGCCAACAGCCCTCCTCACTTATTGCAGCTTCGCACGAGTGCCTTCTCAGCTACACTCAAGAATCTGAGTCAAGAATACTGCAGACCTTCTGGCTGTCGTCTGCCCACAAGTGCACTTGATCTGTTGCCTGAATGGCAGATCTGAACACGCCATCGGGAGACCCAAGACGCGTGGCGGGATTCTACCCTCAGCTCCATCAGCAGGCCCCTCCGCCGTACGAGTCGTCACAGCTGCAACACACACACGCCCCACAGCCTCAGTTTGCTGGCCAGTCTGGCACCCCCTTCCCGATGCCGTCTGGGGTGGTGGACGCCGAGGCCCCTCGGCTGCACAGTGAGGAAGCGCCTCACACTGGTGGTGCCGCCGAGTGCGCTCCTCCCGTTATGCCTTTTGACTTCTTTGGGTTGAAGGTTCTTCTGGGCAAGCCACCGACCAAGGTGAGGAACACGGCACACGGATACACGACATGGTTCATCCTATCCTGTGCTTGTTGGTCTTGCTTCTGCCTTCAGGTCGAGGGCACTGACTTGTACGCATTCATCTTGACGCACCAGCTGCTGTTCTTGGCCCCGGTGGTCTTCGCTTTCTACTCCCAACACCTCAATCGAGGACCGATATCGCACTGGTACTACCACCAGTATTTCTCACTGGACGAGACCGATATCGGCCTCCTTGTCGGCCTCGCTATCGGGAGTTTGGTCCTCTTGGTGTTGTGCTGCTGGTCGTTCTTCAAAAGGATGTCTGTGCTGGCACCCCTGCGATTCCCCCACAGCAAGGCGGGCTATCAGCTGACGACCCACGTCATCCAGCTGATTCTATTGAGCAGTTTCCTTTATTTCCTGCCGTGGTTTGACGTACTTCACTCTGAGATTGTCTGGAACAGTTACGAACACCAAGAAGATTACCTGGACATACTCGTCCCCATCGGTTTTGTGGCCCTGTGGGTGCTGCCTTTCGTGCTGTTCACTCGGTGTCTGGGATTGTATGCCGTATCGGGGGAGCATGCGACTGTACTGGCCATGGCCTGGGGCACTGTGTACTGCGATACCATGCGCTGTGTCGCAGTGCCTTTTCTGTATGTGTTGGCCGTGTCGAGTTCCTACGCGACCATCTGGGTTTTCTATCTGGCCATGGCATTCGCTTTGCTCGTAGTCCTAATCCGTCTGGTGCAGTCACTTTTCTCGAAACCCGCTGTATCTCGTGGCCACCGTCCGTCCGCGACCTCTGCTGAGCAATCATATGTGTAGCAGGGGGGAGGGATGGGTTGATTGGCTGCTTGTGGGTCGTGGTAGTACATGAGTGCGCAGTGTGCATTTTTGGTGAAGTACTGTAGATGCGGTCGGTGTATGTGTGTGAGGGTGTGTGTGTGGATCGGCCACGGGCCTGCATGGTGGCCGGCCGACGTGCATCTTTGGTGCTCTTAACGTGCATCTTTGGTGAAGTACTGTAGGTGCGGTGTATGTGTGTGAGTGTGAGTATGTGTGAGTGTGTGGATCGGCTAAAGGCCTGGTGGCCGGCCGACAGGGATACACGGGGCAGATAATCCATGCTGCCGTCTATGACAGGTCTGTCAGCTTGATGCTGGGTGCTGCATGTTGTGTGTGTTGCATGTTCTGTGGAGCAGAGACTTGGTGGTGTGTGGCTGCGGTGGTTGTAAATCAAAATTGAGACACGCAGACATGAATATCAGCCCATCTGTCTGTCCGTGCAAAGCAATGCACACGAATCGGTCTGTCGTGTGTGTACTGTACAAGGCCGCGTCTTCCGCTGCCGCTGCTGTCGTCGCACTGTCTCCTCCTCTCACTCATCAGTCCGACTTCACCTGAAAATCACACAGACATCCATCCAGTGATTCATTCATCTCTTCGACGCTCATCTCACTCATCTCATCCTGGCACTCACGTGATAGATTGCGATCTCCTTGGCGGTGAATGTGAATTTGTCCGCCAGGGTGCCGTCGCCGTTGTCGTTGCGTCGGCCGATGTAGCCGTCAGCCATGTCCTCTTTCTTGACCCACTGAAACATGCTGCGCACGTCATCTGCCGGGCCGGGGCTGCCGAAAGCGAGCCACAGATACCCACGGCCCAAGTACAACTGCACACATGACATGTGACAGCCAGTCAGTTGCTTCAGTGCCATTCATCGCAGTGACACTAATTATGTGTGCCCTCCACCCACCTTGCCGCGCTTGTCCACATTGGGTGCCTTGATGGATGCTAGACGGCCGGCGACCCTCACCTTCTGGTCGCCCTCGGGAATCGGTATCTTGGTGGGCTTCGCGTACGCACCGCTGATGGAAATGAAGAAGTGGGGCACCTTGTAGCCGGCGGGCGGCTTGAGTTGACCGTCGACGAAAACGCCAAATCGGTGTGTTTCGTTGTGGTTGACGAGGAACAGCAGACCGCTCGCGTCGCCCACCTTGTCGACCATCGTGCCGAAGTCACCACCGTCACGCGTCGAACTGACAGAGAGCAAAGAGAAAAGGGTGATGAGTTGATGGTGTCGCAAAGAGTTCATTTGGATGTCTCTGCGTACCTGTAGAGGAGTTTGATTGAGGGGTTGGGTATCTCTGTCATGGCCAGCACCTCACGCGTCTCCTCGAATCTGAGCAGTGGGGCCGGGGGCCGATAGACGTCCTCCATCTTGAGGCCATACATCTCCACATCCTTCTGCACACACACACAGACGATGACGAAAGCCAACGCCGACACATACATGTCTGTCTGGACTCACCTTGAGCTGAGTCATGTTGCGGGCTATCGGGTGCTTGACGATACTGCCGGGGCGATGCTCGAGCCGCAGTCTTCGTGCAAAATCCACTACCTGACCACCGACAAACAACACCACACACGATTCTTCCTGCCTTGTGCTTCTGTGTGGCTGTGTGTCACCTTCATCAAGTGCTCGACGGCGGTCTGCCGGATGGGTACGTCGCCAACAATCTCACCACTGCACAACACAGACACAAAACAGACGACATGTTTCCACTTATGCGCGGCGGCCGAACTCTGACCTGAATCGCTTGTAGAGGGGGTTGGCGGGGCCGAACTGCGACAGCGTCGCCTCGGTGGCCGACACCCTCTTGCGCAGGACGGTCACGGTCTTCACCTCGTGGGCAGTGCCGTCCTCTGCTCGGAGGAAGGGCCCCATCGCCTTGCCGAAGTCCTTCAGATGCCCCGCTGCCCCATCCAGCTCCACCACCGCCGCCTTGTAGCCCTCCACATACTCACGCAAACGATCTCCCATGCTGTCCGTCCCGCTGCCACCCTCATCGCCCCCCTCCGCCGCCACCTCCTTATCTCCGTCGTCCATGTCGACGTCGTGCGATTGTGTGTCGATGTCGAGTGGCGTGTGTGTGAGGAACAGCTGGTAGTAGAAGGCGAATATGGGATCCTCCTTCTGTGTGTCGTCGAGCTTGATCTCGTGCTCCTCAGCTGAGGCGTCCGCACACTCAGCCATGGAGATCTCATCAGACAACCTGACACACAAAGGAGAAGACACACGATGAACAGACGACCAACTTCCCCTTCCCCCTCCCTCCGCTCACCAGTCCACATACTTTGGATCTGCGTCGAGGAATGGCCGGCCCTCCTCATCGCGGGGCAGGGCGTCCACGCAGTACAGCAGCAGATGGGCGAAGTAGGTGCGGCGGAGCTGATCCAGCATCAGCCCCTTGCGCGACACACCCACCACCCGGCCGCCCACATTGACCTCCACCTCCCCCTCGATGCCGCCCGTCAGCTCCAACTTGCCGCCCGTGCTCTCAATCAGCTCTTTGATGGCCTCGGCTTTGGTCTGCAGCTGCTGGATGGCGGCCGTGGCGGCGTTCTTGATGGCAAGCAGGGCCGCGATGGCCTTGTGCAGCGACCGGTCAAAGGATTTGCGGCCGATCTGAGGGGTGGGAGGGTGGTGGTCATCAGCTGGCTGGCCTGCCGCGTCAACAGCATCACCGTCATTCATCTTCCGCTTCTTCGAACCGCCTG
Organism: Vitrella brassicaformis; assembly: GCA_001179505.1. Classification (NCBI taxonomy): domain Eukaryota; family Vitrellaceae; genus Vitrella; species Vitrella brassicaformis. Next base: position 19,787 of record CDMY01000488.1, on the reverse strand, counting down.
CTGCTGCTGCTGCTGCTGCGGCTGCTGCTCCTGCTGCTGCTGTTGCTGTAGCGGCCGACATTAGTTGATTCGATGCGACGTTCCCCGAAGCGAGCGGGAGTCTTTGAAAAATGCCACGCATGCGAGCTGGACGTTTGCGTAACGGCTTTGCGAGTACCGTGTATACAACTGTGAAGCCAAACCGCAGATTCACACGTCAAAACTCCACGAGCTGATCTTGCAGCATTGCTGCGCTCGGGTCAGCGCGCCAGTCACTCGGCAGCTGATGCTCGGAGGAGCGCGGAGCCCTCATCCAGCCTGTGAAGCGACGCGCCAGCCACTTGAGCCGTCATCAGGGCGAACGGCCATGCAGCAGCCAACCGTTGAGCAACCATCGGCAGCAGATCGAGGCCAGGCATCTACCGAAAGGGGCACATCGGCTGAGGTGACGTATCTGGACGCCGGGCAGCTGACCGTGCAGAACGAAGCCATGACGGAAGGCCAGACCCCACACGCATCAGGTACGGACACACTGTCCACCTGGTTGTTATGTGTCGATTCACCATCTGCAGAAGCAGCACCGTCCGAGGCCGGACTGGGCAAGGTTCGTCACAGGCGCGGGGACAAGTCGAGTGTGGCTGGCGTTGACCCTCGATCGTCATCCCCACACTCACGACGGAGGCCCAAGGCAGGCAACCTGAGGGATGGTGCGTCGGTCTCTGCCGGCGATGTGTGGTCGCCCAGCTGTATGTCTAACCCCCGGTGGGCCGCCGACTCAGACAGCAAGGCCGGCAGCAAGGGGAAGACCGTCATTACCAAGTCAGGTAAGGAGACCAAGAGGCGAATCCAACGCAACCCGATTGATTATGTGTGGTACCAACTGCAGAGGATCAGTCTGACGTGGCGGGAGTTAGTTGGTGCAGCGCGCGGCAGTCCTGGAGGGCATCGTGGTGGGAGAAGAAGAAATACAAGACAAGGTTCTTCTGCGTCAACGAGCATGGCTACGACAGAGCCAAGGTGCCAATGACGCCGCCCATTCCCTCTCACCTCCACCTCTCTCATTGAGTCTCTCCTCTGTGGTCCGTCCGCCAGGCGTTGGCCGAGCAGCACCGTCGTGAGCTGGAGACCGCCGGACGGGCGGCGGTGAGGAAGAGGTCAAAGTACCAGAGCGGCGTCAGGGGCGTCTTCTACCACAAGGGCAACAACGCATGGGCGGCCACATGGCAGGAGAGCGGCAGACAGAAGAAGAAAAGCTTCTCCATCAGGCATCTGGGCTATGAGGGCGGCAAGCGGGCCGCCATATCTCACAGACGGAAGATGGAGAAACGACACTACGAGTATCGGCCGGCCACCTCCCCCCCGCCCCCGTCATTCGAGCTGGATGATGACAGTCGTCCACCGATCCGCACCAGCAAGCGGCGACGCAACGGCACGATGGATCACAGCAGCACTGCCGATGACACCCAACCGACCGACAGCAATGGGCGGCCGGCTGGCGAGTCGGCCGCTGCCATCACTCGGCTTGACGCGACGTCTGATGCGGCTGCGCTGGCCATATTGTTGGAGGGTGTGCGTGCGAGCGATCCTGAGAGTGGCGGTCGGTATGAGATCGTCACAGTGACGGTGGCCGGCCAGAAGACGAGAGCGATTCTGTGGATGCCAACAGGTGCGTCTCACTCGTCCGTTCACTGGCTGCCATCCATCTGTGTGTGTGTGAGTGTGTGTGTGTGTGTGGTTATAGGTGTGGATGTGCCGTCGGGTAGGGGCGTGACTGCCAAGGCCATGACGGCGCCGCTGCCTTCAACAGAAGAGAGGAGCGAGCCACTTCCCCTCCCCCTCCCCCACGACGACGCATCGACGGCAGCGCACCGCAATAATGGTGAGCCAGACACCACTTAGACGCCAGATTGAGTCAACAGCCCTCCCACGCCTTCTTCCGGCTGTCTGGCTGTGTCAACTCACTCAGAGTGCACCGACCCAGAGGAGCACCACACGCCAAGCAGCTCTGTCGATGGGCATGGCGGCCATAACGGCCGTGGGGCCTCGGCTGACCGCAGCCCCCCTCCCAAGCGGCTGTGCGGCCCAGCGGGCCATCAGGTGGCGGGAGAAGTGACGGGCGATGCGCTGGCTCGCGCACTGGTGCGGTGGATGAGGGACGAGCAGCCGGGCGACTTCCACGCGTCAGACAGAGGCGGGTGAGCATGACCAAGGGCATGATGGACGCTCTCATGTTGACAGTGGCATCTGTCTCTGTGTGTGTGTGTCAGTATCGGCATCTCATGGCGGAACAACTACAGTTACGAGGCCTACTTTTGGGACAACGACGCATCGACGACCGTCGATCTGCGTCAGTTCCTTGTCGGCTGCGGCGCCTCCCCTGAGGCCATCTTCACGGCCTTCCGTGATGCTGTTGAGTACCGCAATGCGCTCCATAGGTCGCATGTGGGCGGCCGGGCGATGGCCATCGATCTGTCGTGGCTGCAGCGAGCACAGCAGGGGGTGGGGCAGATGGACGGCGGGATGCGTGAGGGGCAATTCGGCTGCAGCCCACCCCCGCAGCGTCGCAAGCGCACCAAGAGACCCAGCCACGACCCTTTCCTCGACCCCTCTCCCCCGTCCCGCTTTCCCCGGTCCAGCTTTCCCCGCCTCCCGGGCCGCCCCCCTGGGCGTCGAGAAGGCGACGCAACAGAGGACCGCGGTGGCCGGCAGAGAAAGAGCGTGGCTCGGGCGGCGCGTCGGTCTGACAGCTGTGACGACCACAATGACGGCAGCAGCTCATCATCTCCAGAACCACGGCAAAGGCCCAAGGCAGCCAATCTGAGGGATGGTGCGTTGGTGTCTGCCGGTGATGTGCCGTCGCCCGTCTATGCGTCCAATCCCCAGTGGGCCCCCGACACAGACGAGAACACCAGCACCAGGGCCACCGTCATCACCAAATCAGGTGAGAAGAAGCGAATTCAAGGCGACCAGAGCCTCCATCAGGTGTGTGTGTCCCATTATTTCAGAGCACCAGTCGGATGTGACGGGAGTGGCGTGGCATGAGAAACAGCAGCGTTGGATGGCGTTCTGGTACGAGAAGGGCGACCCGAAGCAGAAGCAAAAGCTCTTCTACGTCAAAGACCATGGATTCGACGGAGCCAAGGTGCGCAGGAGGCCACCCATTCCCTCTGTCTCTCTCTGCGAGTGTCCCATGTGTGTGCCTCCGTCCGTCAGGCATTGGCCGAGGAGCATCGCCGTGAAATGGAGCGCACCGGACGGGCGGTGGTCAGGAAGAGATCGGCGCACCAGAGCGGCGTCAGGGGCGTCAGCTATCACAAGGGCAGCAACTCATGGATGGCCAGCTGGCAGGTGGACGGCAAGCAGAAGGTTCAGCTGTTCTCTGTGCGTCAGCTGGGGTATGAGGGCGCCAAGCAGGCGGCGATAGCCCACCACCGTGCGATGGAGGAGAGGCACTACACATTCAAAGATAAGGCAGCGACGAAAGGCTCATGAGTGAGACACCGCCATTGCAAATAGCCAGGGGTTTGGGGGTTGGGGGGGATGGTGGGGGGGTTGGGCTGTGCGGTGGGGTGCCTCATGCGCCGTTCTGCCGATCCACTCGACTCACTGACTGCATGGTCGATGGAGACAACACGGTCGGGTGCTCATGAGTTCATGAATCCATGCCGATCGGTCAAGTGTACGCACCGTTTACGTATTTCGCCGGCTAGCGGTGCATGCCGCACAGCTGCAGGCATCCAGCAAACAGTCGTTTATAAGACATTGTCGAGGCATGCTGACATGCAACGAGAGTTGAACTGGTGTGAGCATCAATGCGACAAACGACACTGCAAGAATGCTTGAAGACACACCACATGATCACATACACAGACGTCTTCACAAACGCAAGGATCTCATCATGCATCGACATTGTCGCCCTGCCCTCGCAATGTCTCAACAAACAAGTGACCATTAATCAGGACTCCTTCACACCAGATTCAGCATATCCAGCCCCTCGCCGACCCATTGGCTCTCCCCTTCCTGGCCTGCCTGCTGCCTTCTTGTCGGCTGGGGCGGCTGGTCGTCTGTGTGTCGTCGTCGCGACCACACAGCGAACAGGCCCAGTGGCCAACACTCTCATAAAGGGACCATGATCGCCTTGGGAGCTGTGCTGTCGCTCTCGTCAAGTCTCGAGTAGGAATAAACCCTCGCCACAGAAGCCGTGTGTCGCCAACTCGTCGCAGTAAAGATCAATCCTGACACACACACACACATCACTACTGTTGTGAGGGTATCTATCGTGCGCTTTGTCGTGCTCACCTGGCTGCGGCCGCATGTCATCGCATGAATGTCCCCCTCCCTCCCTCCATCCATCCATCCATCCCTCAGTGGCCACACCGGTCAGTCAGTGCCCCAGGCCAAATGTGTCAATCAGCGGCGAGGCTGCAGCCGTCTGAGTCGTGCTGGTGCTGGGGAGGGGGCCGGTGGTCTGGGGAGCCGTCACGGCCTTCGCCATCAACACAGCGCAAAAAGGGAAACTGAGGTCGGCTGGCGATACTGTGGATGACTCAGCTAGAGCATTGCGGGATGGTGAAGTCGCTTGGTCGTCACGCGGCGAAGAGAGACCTGCTGACGGCAACAGTGACATACACACACCCAGACAGACAGAGAGACAGTCATAAGGATGGATCACGGTGGACGCCAGCCTTGTCTCGCCTACCGGCCTGTCCCCTGTCTTTGAATGTGTAATGCTGTCTCTCCATCTCCCGCCTGTGTGCTATGGCGGCCTTCTTAGCGCCCTCCATACCCAACTCACGCACAGAGAACGATTTGAACTTCTGCTTGCCGCCCTCCTGCCATGTCGCCACCCAAGCAATCCGCTTCTTGTGGTAGCTGACCCCCTTGACGCCGCTCTGCTGCTCTAATCTCTTCTTGACCGCCGCCCGTCCGGTGAGCTCCATCTCGTGACGATGCTCCTCGGCCAACGCCTGACGGACGGAGGCACACATGTGAGACACTCAGAGAGAGACAGAGGGAATGGGCAACGTTGTGCGCACCTTGGCCCTGTCGAAACCATGGTCTCTGACGGAGAAGAGCTTCCATTTCCGCTTCGGGTCGCCCTTCTCGTACCATGTTGCCCTCCAGGCCTGCTTATCCTCATGCCAATTTACCCCCGTCACATCCGACTGGTGGTCTGCAATTGGCGGGACCACACGAAGGTCATGGTGTTTGAATTCCTTTCTTGTGTTCCTCACCGGATTTGGTGATGACAGTGCCCTTGGTGTGGTCTTCCATTTCGCGGCGGTGCTGCTCGGCCAACGCCTGAGTGGACAACACACACACACACACACACGAACGACACACCCAGAGTTCTTTTGGGGCGTTAGTGGTGATAGGCGGCGTCATGCGCGCCTTGGCCTTGTCGAATCCATAGCTACGAGCGCTGAACAATCGCTGTCTCTGCCTCTTGTCGCCCTTCTCGACCCATGAGGCTGACCACGATCGGCTCACTGCATGCCAACAGACCCCTGGTACGTCGGAGGTGTGCGTCGGACCACGTCTGGTGACGACCGTCTTGGTCGTCTCGCCCAATTGTCGTCCTTCATGATGCGAGTCGTGCTGTAGTGGCTCTGTCCGCCGCCTCTTCGGAGAGCGGCTGCCGTCCGGCGATGGGTCTCGGCCACTGCAGGGGCTGACAGGGGGGCTGCTTGGCAGATGGCGCTTCGGAGGATCAGCCAATCCTGAATGGCACACAGGCGGACAGCCGAGACGATGGGTGAAGTGGCGCATCCTGGCTGAGCCAGCTGGGTGTCCATTACCTTGGTCGTGGACATCACGCCGGTCAGACGCTACACAGACATCTGATCAGCAGACACACAGGCAGATCAATCTTGCCCTTCCTTGCCCTATGTTCTCTCCTCTAACCCGTCGGCCGCCACCGGATTGCCTTTGTCTGCCGGCCGGCCACCGTCACTGTGGCGATCTCATACCGACCGCCACTCTGAGGATCAGTCGCACGCACGCCCTCCAGCAGCTTCGTCAGGATGATGTCCTCCACCCTGCTGCTGCTATCCATGTCAGCGGCCGACTCGCCGGCTGGCTGCCCACCAGCCCTGGTCTCATGAGGGCCCGCGCCGCCGTCTCTTGTGTCGGTCTCCTCCTGGGGGCCGCTGTGGTCATCCACAGCGGCCTGACGATGGGGCTCGGCAGGAGGGATCGGCAAAAGCCTGCCACGCTGCTTGTCGTAGTAGTGCAATCGCTCCATCTCCCGCCTATGTGCGATGGCGGCTGTCTTGGCGCCCTCATAGCCATGCCTCGTCACCGAGAACTTCTTTGCCCTATTGACGCCGCTTTCACGCCAGGTGGCCGTCCATGAGTTTTTGCACTTGTTGAAGCTGACGCCTTTGACACCGCTTTGATGCTCCGATATCGGCCGCATGGAGCCGGTTGCGCGGCGACTGACGATGGCAGTCGGGCGGTAGCCTGCTATCCCGCCGCCAGGTGAAGGCCAAGGCGACACTACCACGTTCATCGCCCGTCGGTGTGCGGTGGCGCTGGTCGTCAGCGGCATCGATGGGTGCTGTGGTGCGACGCCATAGCCACGGACGCCAGCAGGGTAACAAACAAAGGGCCGGGAGGCTGGGAGGCCGCAAGGGGATGTGGGATGCAGGAAGGCCTACCCCAACAGGGCCGCTCACACCTACTCGCGTGGCCGACACCGATAGCGGAGGACAGCTGGGTGTGGGTGGCGATGACTGCCCATAGTGGCCCATCATGCCGCCTTGGAAAGGACCCAGAGAGAAGGGCTGCTGCTGATCAACAATGGCCGCCCCATCAGCTGCGCCGCCACGATGAATGCCCGATGCTGGTGCTGGCGGCGGGAGAGAGGGAGCATATGGGGCTGCAAAGGGGGAAGCCGGAGCACCGCGTGCAGGCACCAAGTCAGCTTGACTCATCCAACCAACGAACCATCGTCAAGGGCCGCGGTAGACCACAGCTGATTTGGATCTTGCTGCAGATGGTCAGGATCTGTCATTGCCGTGCTAATCAAAGGCGGATCAGAGGGCGGAGGATTCTCGCGGCGATCGCCTCTCGTGCGAGCTACAAAGCGCATCAAACTGCGCTATGGCATCTTGCACAAGGCGGCTTAGGATGAGCTGCTAGCAGGTCAGCCTGCTGTCCCCTGTCGTGGCGTTCCTGACGTTTTTCGGCAAGGAAAGCACAATGGCATTTGTTCAGCCTCTGAAATCTGGTGAGGCAGCGGCAGGACCCTAGGCGCGTGGAGTAGGAGGCGGCCGACGACAGATCTTGTCCATCTGCCGGCTGCAAGGCAGGAGGTAAACCACACACATGCGCCTCTGTGAGATGCGCTGTGTTTTGTGTGTGTGTGTGTGTGTGGTGGGTGCAGCTGCTGCCGAGTGTGCGCCCCGAGACGCTGCAGCTGCCATCTGAGACGCTTTTGAGCTTCGATGAGCCGCCCCCGCTGAGCAGCAGCCGCAGGAGGCGCCTGACCCACCCCGACTCCCTGCCGGCGGCCACCTTCCGCGTGACCGACAGGAAGACCAATGCGAGTCGATGGCGGACTATCTGGTGTGAGGAGGCCGAGTGCGGCAATCAATTGGATGGGTCGCTGCTGGGCGTGTTTGTGGGTATATCAGTGATGGCGGTTGCCGTCGGCGGTGAGTCTGACTCTGCGGCATGGATCGTGTTTGTCGGACCGCAGGCGCGTCCGGGCGGCCCTTGGGCATTTTGTCGGCTGGGCGACGACCAAGACGGTCAGCAATCGGGAGGTGGTGGGCGAGTGGCGTCAGGGGCCGGACGGGCAGCTGGTGCATGTGCCGCAGCTGCAGTGCTTCGCTGTCAAGGGCTTCAACAACGAGGAGGGCAATGACGACTGTCAGTTCCAATGGGGCCGGCTGGGCAGCAGTGGGTGTCGCTGGGCATCAAGTGACTGATAGATTGCTTTCGTAGCTAATGAGACATTGACGACTTGCTTTGCCGGGCTGTTTACACAGTCGGGTTCAGTTCTGATTGCTCACTCAACTCGCCCGTGTTTTGTTTTTCACTCACTGTCTCCTTCTGTCTTTTGACTCAGCTCGGCTGCCCACGTGACGGCTGCCTGCTTGGATTCATAAGAGTGCTTCACATACACAGACGGGCGCATGGGTTAGGCTCTGTGTGTCTGGATGTCATGTGTGAAGAGAACACGAAAGGTCAAACAGACAAAGGGGTGCGCGTGTTTGCTGAAGTTGAGCTCAAGAATTCATCGATCTCACAAAACGTCCGACGTACTGTCGTACCGCACAAGCACTTCAAACGAGCCAATACGTGTGTGAAGGTATTCAGGCCACCACGTCGGCTGCATCGTCAGAGACACAGAGAGCACAAACACGAAGTTGTCTTTTGCAAAGAACGAGCTGGTCCATCTTCCGACAAAACGGTACGGTACAGCCGGGTCAAAAACAGCGGCTATGGGGACACCTGACTCACGCGCTCGTCGCACCGCCGCCATGCACATGCCATATCTCGACTTCCTTGGCTGTGAATGTCCATGCGCCTGCCAGTGTGCCATTGCCGTCGCTGTTGAATTGGCCGAGGTAGCCATCGGGAAGGTCCTGCGTCTTGACCCACTGATTCATGCTGCGCACGTCATCCGCGGGGCCGGGGCTGCCCCAGGCAAACCACAGATATCCGCTACCCAAACACAACTGCACACATGACATGTGAGAGTTGTGTCATTCTGCTCGTGCTGCTTTGTTCTTCCCACCTTGCCACGTGAGTCCTCATTGCTGGACTTGATGAACGCGTCGCGGCCGGCGACATGCACCGTTTGTCTGGCCGTGGGGATTGGAATCTTGGTGACCTGGCCATATGCACCGCTGATGGAAATGAGGAACTGCTGCACTTTGTAGAGTCCGCTGGTGTGTGTGGGGTCGGCGGGCGGCTTGAGTTGACCGTTCACAAAGGCGCCGAATCGGTGTGTGTCGTTGTGGTTGATGAGGAAGAGAAGACCGCTCGCATCGCCCACCTTGTCCACCATCGTGCCGAAGTCATCACCGTCACGGCTTGACCTGTCAGAAACGTAAAGCCGCTTTTGTGCGATAGGTTGGAATGCTCGGAGCATTCCGAGCTGTTTCTTCTCACTTGAACAACAGCGATGGGCTGCATGTGGGCTTGTCCATGATGTCGACGAGGACGCTCACCCACTCCTGCGCCGACTGGATGACCCATCCATCGCCGGCCGGCAGGTCCACGATGAGATCGCCACCAGCCGCCAGATGGCAGATCGGGGCGTAGGCGATGCCGTACATCTCCATGTCCTCGATGCACAGCCGTCGCTCACTCTCGTCGAGCAGCGGGGGGTGGATGAACTGGCCCTTGGGCATGGTCATGGCGATGCGCCGGGCAAATTCCACCGTGTGTACGAAGTGCTTGGCGGGCGTCTGTCGAATGTGTCGATCTGGCCAATTCGGCGGGGTGCTGCACACAAAAGCGGACACGGAGTGCATAGCATTTGATCGCTTCCGTGCCCACCCACCCCTCTTACTCGGAGAATCGCGTGAGCAGCGGATGCTTGTCCCCCAGACGAAGAAGCGTGCTCTTCAGGATCACCACCTGCCTGCCCAGGATGGTCAGGCTCAAGAGTGTGCTGTCACCATCGCCTGGTGTCTTCAAGAAGGGCTCCATGGCCGTCAGGAATGCGTTGATGTCCTCCTTGAGGCGCCCCAGCCCCTTGGCGGCCTTCACATAGGCGCGAATCGAGGGCTGCGAGGCATCGAAGTACTGCTGGGTGGCCTCGTCCACACCCGCAGTCGCTTCCCATGGCTGCTGCGCTCCATTGTTGGCCATCGTGGCGTCGAGCGGTGCTTGCTGCTGGTCAGCCGATGGGGAGAAGACCCCGACCTCACGCATGAAGAGGCAGTGGTATTCGGCGTATGTGGGGTCGGCAGCCTTGTTTGCGGGGAGGGTCACCGTGTTCGCACGGCCGGTCTCGTAGAGGGTCAGTGCGTCCAGGAAAGCGTCGAAGTAGGCGCTGGACACCTCCAGATAGACGTGGCCGCTGGGGTCCTTGGGCATGCCGTCAGCGAAATGCATGAGCAGAACTGAGATGTACCGCTTGCGCATGAGAGGCATCAGCAGGCCTCGGCGGCTCACCGGAAAGACCACCCCGCCTGCATCGCACACACGACAGCAGGACACATCGGTGCACACATCAACGCACGACCGTGGTCGTCTTGCGTGTGTTGACCTGCGTTGACGAGCACCTCGCCAGTGGTCTCGGGAGGCTGCCACACGCCGCCCTTGGCTGCCACTGAAGCGACGATGTCCTCTGCCAGCTGCTTGGCGCCCTCTCGGGCCCTGGTCTCCTGCTCACGAAGCGCGTCGAGGGATGCGTCGCAGTCGCTAGTGAGTCGCGCGACAGATGGGCAGTCGGAAAGCGACGCTGGCATCGTCATTGTCACCACAGAAGCACAGATCTGTAGGAATTCGCAGGAATAACTGGGACAAGCTCGAGCTCGCAACGACTGCGAGCTCAAAGGTCGTCGTTGAGGAAGGAGTCGAATCTCTCGGTGTCATGGCGTCGCCAACTCGCGGCATGCACGGCCTGGCCCGCCTTCCGTCAGAGCTCTGGGTGCTTAACCTCTCCGGCACTCTCACAGACGAGGAGACCATGCGCCTGTCTGTCCTGGACGAGAGCTGCTTCGAGGCCATCTGCTCGTCCACCCTCGTCATCGGCCCGGCCGTCCCTCGGGATCGACGCGTCCTTCTGTGGTCCCAGGGCCCGCAGAAGATCATTCTCGTGGCGGCCGAGGACGAGGCCAGCCTTGAGGATGATGTGCTGCAGTTCTTCGTGACTACGATGCAGCGCCACGGTGACAAGATCAAGGCCATCAAGTCGGTCGAGTCGGTATTCGATACGCTCCCCTGGTGGGACGCCGCGGCAGCGGGCCTGCAAGGCGCACCGAGGACGTTTCCGGCTCTCACCGACATCGACGTGGGGCTGCTGCCTGTGCTCAAGACATTCTGGCACTTGGGCTGGAAGACACCCAAACTCAACACACTCACTGCCAGGCTGCGCAGTGGGGACGAGCCACGGCTGCTGGACCGGCCATCGGACCTTCACCAGCCACTGACCCACCTACTGGCTCATTCGCCGCTCATCCGCCACATTGACGTGTTCCCTCTGCCCACACACGTGTGCGGCTCGGCACTCGACACACGTGCAGACAGCCTGGAGGCGGTGGGCGGCATGGTCTTCATCGCACACGATCAGGAGATGGACAGGCTCGTGCGTGGCCTGCCGCGCATCCAGCCTCCGGCCACAAGCAAGCGCATCGGCATCTTCGACCGCAACCTGGCCTTCGAGTCGACCCTGCCGGCATCCTTTGATCCAGCCCGCCGCCGCGACGAGAGCGGCGCGGAGGTCGGACCCACTCTCATGCAGCTGCTGGTCGAACTGGAGAGCCGCGGTATGAGTGCATGCACACACACACACACGAGAGAGAGGCCTTTGAAGTGTTGTCGTCACTTGTTTCAGGCTACTGGCCGATGGCGAAAGGCCTGGTGGTCACGCTCAAGGGAAGCTGTGCGCCTGCTGACAGTTGCCCCGCCAAGCTTGAGGGGTCCATCCGCGACATCGTCAAGCGCGGCATCCGCGAGGCCGAGACCGTCGTGATGAGCTACGATGAACATTCGCGGCCCTGGGACGACTCATGGGAGCTCGCCGACTCGAGTGGCCGGCCGGTGGTCTTCCACAAGACCAAGTACCTCATCATCAAGTGTGTCGACTTACTTCGCGGCTACGTCGGCCATGATGCGGTGAGTGAGGACGTGGATCACTCACGCGTCGATCCATCATGCATCTCTCTCTCTCTCTCTCTGTCTCTCTCTCGCTGGTCGCTCTGTCTTGTAGATTGCCGGCTGGACGGCGGGCGGCTGGACGAGTGCCGAGGTGCTGACGCTGGAGAAGGTCGAGTACCAGTCTGTCAAGGACCACACCACTAACCACAAGCACCGATTCACGGCTGATGGCATCCACGAGAAGCCCCTCCCTCCTCAGCTCCCCATGACTCAACAGGAGGCAGAAGACCAGGCGGCATACGCAGCTGCTGGTGTGCCCACGCCGGTGCGCCCTCCACCCCCCACCAACCACTACGTGCTGTCGGAATCCCTGCAGCGCCTGCTCAAGACCATGCCGCCTACACTACACACCGTCCGGCTCATTCGTGTGCCCTGGTGAGTGAGTGAGTGAGTGAGTGAGACTTTTTGTGTGTGGGTGTATGTGGTGCATTCATTCAGGTGGGCGGCCTTTGACGCGTTTGTGTGTCTGTCTGAGGGCACGGCGGCTCAGCAAACAGGGGAGGGGGGCACCAAGCGTGTGTGTCTGGGCGCGTTGGTGATCAGGACAAGGGTTGAGGATAGCCCCCTGGTGGTGCCTGAGAAGGGCGGCGCCTTGTGGAGTACCATGCAGGAGCGCCTCTCGCTCGACACGCTTGTCATGAACGTCAAGACAGAGGTGCGCTGGGTGCACCCAAATTGAATGAAGGGACGGCCGCCGCGAGGACAGCACTTTTCTCGACGTCCTTTGTGTGTGTGTCTGTGTGTCTGATCAATCTGTCACTCAGCTTGGCTATCCGCTGGATGAGGATGTTCCTCCCTTTCGCCCGACCATTTCCGAGTGTACTACGACCTCATCCTGATGCTGCAGCCCAATACTGTCGTCCTGACCGTCAACACACGGCAATGTGAGCAACGACCTAAAGAATGCGTCCATGTGATGGTAGACGTCTCTTGTGCTGCTGACCGCCGCAGATGAGGTCAGCGATGATGGAGACGACATCGAGCCCGACGAGGCCAAGTATCCCTTCCTCAAGTGGTTCACCGGCGATGTCCGCGCGAGATACCGCATGTGCCACTGCGGGTCCGGGGGCAGCTCCTGCAGTAGCACGACAGACGGCCGGATGGATGTTATGCTCAAGAGCCATTTGATATGCCATTCACTTCACTCACTCACTCACTGGTCAGCTTAAATCCACATGGTCATTCACGTCACAATCCGTCGACATGCAGCAGCAGCACGACTAACACGACACAGCCCAATGAAGACCACACCTTCCCCCCACGCTACGTGTGCCTGTCTCGCTCATCAGCAATGTTTCGCTCCCCTGTCTTTGAATGTGTAGTGCCTCTCCTCCATCGCACGGCGGTGGGCTATGGCCGCCTGCTTGGCGCCCTCATAGCCCAGCTCACGCACAGAGAAGGGCTTAAGGTTCCTCTCGCCGCCCACCTGCCACTGAGCGACCCATGCCCCTTTGTTTAAGTAGAAGCCCTTGACGCCGCTCTGGTGCTCCGATCGCTTCTTGACCACCGCCCGTCCGGTGCGCTCGATCTCGAGACGACAGTTCTCTGCCAACGCCTGACGGACGGAGAGACACACGAGAGACACTGAGAGAGACAGAGGGAATGGGCGGCGTCATGTGCACCTTGGCTCTGTCGAAGCCATGGTTACGGACGTAGAAGCAATTCTGCTTCATCTTTGGGTCGCCCTTCTCGTACCATGTTGCCATCCAGGCCTGGTGCCCCTCAACCCACGCCACCCCTGTCACGTCAGACTGGTGCTCTGAAATTGGCGGGACACACAAGCGTGGACGCTCTGGTCGCCTTGAATTCGCTTCTTGGTGTTCTCACGTGATTTGGTGATGACGGTGGCCTTTGTGCTGGTGTTCTTGTCTGTGTCGGCGGCCCACTGCGGATTGGACGCATAGACGGGCGACGGCACATCACCGGCAGACACCAACGCACCATCCCTCTTGGCTGCCTTGGGCCTTCGCCGTGGTTCTGGAGATGATGAGCTGCTGCCGTCATCGTCGTCACAGCTGTCAGACCGACGCGCCGCCCGAGCCACGCTCTTTCTTCTGCCGGCCACCGCGGCCCTCTGTTGCGTCGCCTTCTCGACGCCCAGGGGGGCGGCCCGGGAGGCGGGGAAAGATGGACCGGGGAGGGCGGGACGGGGGAGAGGAGTCGAGGGGCGGGTCGTCGCCGGGCCCCTTGGTGCGCTTGCGGCGCTGCGGGGGTGGGCTCCAGCCGAATTGCCCCTCACGCATCCCGCCGTCCGTCTGCCCTTTCCCCCGCTGTGCTCGCTGGAGCCACGAGAGATCGATGGCCATCGCCCGATCGCCCACACGCGACCGGTGGAGCGCATTGCGGTACTCGACGGCCTCACGGAAGGCCGTGAAGATGGCCTCAGGGGAGGCGCCGTGGCCGACAGGGAACTGACGCAAATCGACGGTCGTCGATGCGTCATTGTCCCAGAAGTAGGCCTCGTAACTGTAGTTGGTCCGCCACGAGATGCCGATACTGACACACACACACGCACAGAGATGCCACTGTCAACATGAAAGCGTCCATCATGCCCTTGGTCATACTCACCCGCCTCTGTCTGGCTCGTGGAAGTCGCCCGGCTCCTTCTCCCGCATCCGCCGCATCAGTGCGCAAGCCAGCTTGTCGCCACACAGCCCATCAAGACTCGCCAGCTCCCGGTGCGAGACATGCTGCGACTGGCTGCTGCGCTGGCGCTTGGACGGACGGCAGTGGTTGAGCGAGCCATCACGTCCATCGCCATCGCCGTCGAGAGAGGGGAGAGGGAGAGGGTCGTGTGATAGGCGTCGCTTGCGACGGTCGCCAAGGCCTGAGCGCACGGAGGCAACAGCAGACAAGGTGAGAACTAGTCGTGGCTTTCGTCCTGCCTGTGTCATTGATCTCACCTGTGTCGTCACATGGGCTAGGCGTGTCCTGGTGCTTGCGAGGCCGCGATGCCTCTGCCTTCTCGTCACGCTGCGGAGGCCTCCACTGCGCCACTTGCCTCTCCTGGCCATCGGCCACATCAGTGACGATCTCGAACCGATCGTCGGTTCCCGCCGATCCGGCCCGCACCGCCCCCAGCAGGTCCGTCAGCCGCCACATCTGCCACCCAGTGGCCGTCCCGTGGGAGTCACGATGCACAGTCGCCCGCACACACAGGTACTGGGCGGCGACGCTGGCAGATGGCCAGCCGGTGACCAGAAAGTGCCGCCCGTCCGCCATCTTCTCGGCGCTAAACTGCATGCCCTCGTAGGCCGCCGAGTACGCCGAGTGGCCGGGGTCCTGCTTGTGTCGTATCGTCCTCAGAAGCTGCCCAACGGTGTTCCTCTCGTCGCCCGGACCACCTACCGCTGCGGCCGGGGAGGGACGATTCGACCCACCAGCGGCCGGCTGGGGCGAGGGAGATGGCTTGTCGACAGCCTTCTCCTTGGCACTAGGCGAGGGGGCCCTGTCGCATGCTGACCGGCCGGTGGCGTCTTGCAGCTCCGTGTTGTTGGCTGGACTGCTTTTCTCCTGACATGAGGCGGTGGGAGGTGGGGGTGGGGATTGGGAGGCGGGTGGCGTTGGACCTAAGTCAACACACGCAACAGAGATGACAGATATGGGAACCGACACGCTGTCTAGCATTCTTCTCCCTCTCCTTCTTTCTCACCTGCTGCGCTGTCCTTGGGTGCCTCTATGGTCGGCTCGGTGGGCGGCGGGGAAGGATCCGGTGCCCGGTTGCATGGCAGGGTGAAAGCACAAAGGACCTCCTCGACATTGATCTTGGCAGCAGGCGATGCAGTGGCCACGGCAGCTGGGAAGGGGTGGGTCGACAGCACCTTCCGCGACCGCCGCAGCTCGGCAGCCAACGATCCCTCCACAAGCCTGAAGGTCAATACATTCCATTGAGGCCGCCACATTCTTGCCCCCTTGCCTGTCCGCCTACCCCTGTGTAATGTCATGGTGTGTCCTGTCATCGCTGGGCGGTGTGCCATCCCCCCCACTGCAGTCGTCTCCCGGGAGTGAGGGCGTCCTGAGGGGCGGCAGCAGGGGTGAGGGGGTAGTGGCGAGTGCACCATTCGATGACAAAGTGCCCAACCGGCTGCTGGATGAAGACACACACTCACAGGCAGGACAGGACAGGACAGGAATGCATCCCTTTTCGCCCTTCATTCAGGTCGCCCACAGACGCCCATACATGTTGAGTGGGAGTAGGGGCGGTGGCGGCTTCACCCTCGAAGACCGCAGCTGGTCGACCAAACGAGCCCTGAGTGAATGGGCGAAAGGAGGCAGGCAGGCAGACAGGCAAATCGAACAACAATTATGGATGGGGAGGCGGCTTAGTATATAATTCCTCTCTTCAATAAATGCTCACTTCGTGCTGGTGCCTGCGGGGTTTTCTTTCTTGCTCTGGTCGTTCACCGACATGATGGGCATGGGCAGATGGCCTTGTCTCCACTTCAAGGGCGCCATGCTGCACAAGAGGAGAGCAGCAGGACACGTGAGAGCATCCATCCGTCCATTCATTCATTCTGACGTGTGTCAGTCTCTGTCCTTGCCTGACCTGGGGGCCCTCGCCACTGTGTCCACTGGCTGCCCGCCCTCGACAAGGTGGCCCATATCGTAGTATCTGTACTCTCCCTCCCCACTATCGCCCAGCCCCTCGCGCCTGACACGCCGCTTCTGTTTCTTGGGCTTGTTTCTCACTCTCGTGGGCGCGCGCGGCTCGCAGAGGCCATTGTCATCATCCTCAATGTCGCCGGCGAAGCGGTCCTGGAGGGCGGAGATCATCTTGCCTGCGAGGCTGCTCGATGTCCCTTTGCCGGCAGTGGGGGACGTCGTCGTCTCCTTGCGGGGGGGAGGGCCGAGGGCAGCATTGACGAGGACCCTCGCTGAGTTGAGCCGGAGGACCTCGTACTTTGGGAGGCCTGCTGGCAGATACACACACACGAGGGAAAGGCATATGGACGAAGAGAGGGCTAGTGCTGTTCGTTGTTCGTTCCATACCATCCGAATGGGTGCTTTCCAACATCATGGACTCCTCACAGCTACCAGAGACCGTCTGTAGTCCTGCAAAGGGCCAAACACCAGCAATGCGTGGGCTCTGGCTGATGATGGTTGGCAGCGTAGCGTGTGTCCACCTCACTCACCTATGATGGCCACCTTGGAGCGCCGATCGGTTGTCAGGTCCGCGAGCACCGACAGCGGCAACGTGTCCATATGCGGGATCACGAAAAACCTGCACACGACGGACACATCAGACAGATCCATACACCCATCCACCCACACACAGCATCCCTCCCTTTCTCCCTCCCTCCCTCCCTCCCTCCTTCTTATTTTGGCCCACCAGATGTTCCTTTTCCACTTGAGTTTGTCGAGCATCCTCTCCACCAGCAGATGAGCGTCAACAGGGCCGCCAGCAGGCGGGTCTCGACTCTTGTCGAGCATGTCGTCCACCTCTCGCAGGATGGCCATCTTCCCGCCCTTGGGGCGGGGCCACATGGCCATCGAGATGGCCCGCAGCACCGCCACAGCATCGTATACTCCACTCCCGCCGTTGGACGGCGAGAGGCGCAGCACAGAGGGGTGGGTTGGGGTCGGCTTCGAGCTGGTCTTGAAATGGGTCGCCATGCTGGAAGCAAGTGTGCTCTGGACGAGATTCTCCACCTCGAGGGCGTCGAACATCGTCGAACGGACCACCATCAGGTCTCCACAACCCTCACTATTGCATCTGCAACACACACAGTGGCACAGATTCTGCCACACGCGGCCATGCACACCTCGTGGAGCACTGAGTGCACCGGTGTGTGACCTCACCGTTCGATGAAGGCGTCGAGGTCCTCCATCTTGCTATGGGTGGCAGATTCCGCCTTCTGGGCCGTGATGGGCGACATCTCTACCGCTGGAAAGGCTGGCAACGACGCCGTGACGAGGTACCGTCGGGCCCCCTGGTGGCTCGTCCTGGCCTCAAAAGGCTCGTCCGCCGCTATTGGCCCCCCCTTCCTGACCCGCTTCAGCAGCTGCGTCACGTCGCCCAGCTTCCAGCCCTTGTTCGGGTCGCGAGTCACGCCCCGATCGGCGGCGAACAGCTCCTCCTGGCTGTCGTGGAAGGGCCCAGCGACCACCCCACACACGCCCTCTGCACCATCGACGCTGCGCACAGAGAACTGCACCCCTGGATAGGCCGGGTGGTAGAGGGTCGTCCTGGTGGGGTCGCCTCGCTCGCCCAGCAGCTGTAGAAGGCCGTCTTGCTGGGAGGAGGGAGGGCCGTTCGGGTGAGATGGGGAGGGGGACGGGTATGTGGCGGCCGCTGACATTGACTGTAGATCGGGCATGGTGGGCATCGAAGCGGCAGCCTCCACCCCATCTGCCGCACTGTCCTCCCGCACGACGCCGCCAACAGAGTGGCCCTCCTGGTCGATGTCCATCGCCGCTACTGAGGCCGCTGCGGATGGCTGATGGGCCGCTGTGGGATTTTGCATGGCTGGAACGACGCAGGCAGCCTCAGCCCTGGACGAAGATGGAGCAGCGGAATCAGCGGATGAAGGTGGCTGGCCGAGATGGGCGGCTTGGGTCGCCATCGTCACTCTCGTTGCTGCTGCGTTGTTGGCTGTGTCATCGACTGTCGTGCGTCGTCCCTCAAGCCGGAGTATTGCCCTGCGGACGTCAAATGGTTGTAGTGACTGATCTCGGTGGGTGAAGAACCACAATCAGCAAGGCTGTTCAGCAGAGATCTACCACCAAGGGCATCGTTGGGCCACGAAACCGGCGAGAAGGGAGGAACAGGATGCCGACCTCCGCTTCTAAGCTCGCAGTTTGAGAAAGGAACGACTCATCAGAATCGAGCCGTGAGGCCTTTCGCGTGCGGCGATTAGCTTGTACCGTTGATCCACCCATTGATCCATCGCAAAATGCTCGGCAAGAAGCGCAAAGTGAATGATGGTGCAGCGGCTGCGGCTGCCGCTGGCCAGCCGTATGACGATGACCAGCACCACCCCGCTCCCCGTATCGGCCGCCAATCGCTCGACAGGCTTCTCGCATCGGCTATCGCCGCCCTGCTCGCTATCAAGAACGCCGCCACGGCCGCCATCCAGCAGCTGCAGACCAAAGCCGCGGCCATCAAAGAGCTGATTGAGAACACGGGCGGCAAGTTGGAGCTGACGGGCGGCATCGAGGGGGAGGTGGAGGTCAATGTGGGCGGCCGGGTGGTGGGTGTGTCGCGCAAGGGGCTGATGCTGGATCAGCTCCGCCGCACCTACTTCGCCCATCTGCTGCTGTACTGCGTGGACGCCCTGCCCCGCGATGAGGAGGGGCGGCCCTTCCTCGACGCAGATCCAAAGTATGTGGACTGGTGAGCGGAGGGAGGGGGAAGGGGAAGTTGGTCATTCATTGTGTGTCTTCTCCTGTGTGTGTCAGGTTGTCTGATGAGATCTCCATGGTTGAGGCTGCAGACGCCTCAGCTGAGCAGCACGAGATCAAGCTCGACGACACACAGCAGGAGGATCCCATATTCGCCTTCTACCACAAGCTCTTCCTCACCCACACGCCACTCGACATCGACACACCATCACAGGACGTCGACATGGACGACGGAGAGGCGGAGGGGGATAAGGAGGGGGGCGATGAGGGTGGCAGCGGGACGGACAGCATGGGAGATCGTTTGCGTGAGTATGTGGAGGGCTACAATGCGGCGGTGGCGGAGCTGGAGGGGGCGGCGGGGCATCTGAAGGACTTCGGCAAGGCGATGGGGCCCTTCCTCCGAGCAGAGGACGGCACTGCACACGAGGTGAAAACCGTGACCATCCTGCGCAAGAAGGTGTCGACCACCGAGGCGACGCTGTCGCAACCCGGCCCCGGCAACCCCCTCTACAAGCGATTCAGGTCAGAGCTCGGCCGCGGCACATACACTGCAATGGACACGTGTTGTCTGTTTTGTGTCTGTGTGTTGTGCAGTGGTGAGATTGTTGGCGACGTACCCATCCGGC
>CDMY01000487.1:55074-65916 GCA_001179505.1 Vitrella brassicaformis | reverse complement strand
GTACCTGCATAAGGACAACAACATCCTTCTTGTGGTGTTCGTCGACGACATTCTCATCGTCAGCGAACAAAAGGGGGTCACCTGGTTCAAGCAGCAGCTGTCGAGCGTGTTTGCGACGAAGGACCTGAGCGAGGTTGACATCTTTCTCGGCCTCAAGATCATCCGCGATCGCCAAGAAAGGACCCTGCAAATCACACAGCCACAGTACATCGACAAGATGCTCAAGAGATTCAGCATGGCAAATGCGAACCCAGTGGATTTCCCTTGTGCGTCCGGTATCCAACTGACCTCTGAGATGTCACCGAAGACGGACGAAGAGAAGACGAAGATGAAGAAGGTCCCCTATCGGCAACTCGTTGGTGCATTGATGTTCTGCTCGGTCACGTGCCGCCCGGACATCGCTTATGTGGTCAAGGAGCTTACACGATATGCTCACGAGCCCGGTTTTGGGCATTGGCAGGCAGCAAAGAGGGTTCTTCGCTATCTGAGTGGGACAAAAGACAAGGGGATCGAGTTCAAGGCTGAGCCAGGCAAGGAAGGTTGGATTGATCTAACTGCCTTTTCTGACTCGTCTTGGGCTGATTGTGTGGGTCGCAAGTCTAGTGGTGGTCATGTTGTGTTTGTGTGTGGTGGACCTGTGTATTGGAGTGTAAAGACCCAGCCACTAGTCACGCTGTCGTGAATGAAGGCTGAATACGTACAGATGAGTGAGTGTGCCACTGCTCTCGTGTATCTGGCGTCATTTTTCCGTGGCATACCTCTTTCTGGTGTTCGGTTTGGGAGTGCATATCTTATGGCTGATAATAGAGGAGCTATCCTGAGCGCACAAAATCCGATAGTCAGTCACAGAACGAAACACATTGATGTGCGTTATCAGTACATACATCAGCTAGTTCAGTCAGGTTTCCTCACTGTTCGATACATACGATACGTACGTAGCAGTGAGAACATAGCTGATATACTCATGAAGGGACTCAGGCGTAAAGCGCATAAGTACCTGAGTGAGCGAGTTACGAGCAGGATTAGATGGCAGTGAGTTTGTTGAAGCGTGGAGGGGCAACAAGGGATGAATGAGTCTGCATCTGTGTATTTACTTGGTGTGTTGTGGTCACTTGAAAAGGAAGGGCATTGTGGATATGTTGTGATATGCTGTGATTGTTTTATCTATGCACACACCACACCATTCATGCTTGTGCTTATGCTGATCTGTGCACTTGTCCACTGTGTGTGTGCTTCACCTACCTAATGGTTATTTTCTGGATACCTTTGTGCTTTCTTCGTGATTTTCTTTTCTTAAGCACATGCCGTGATGGTTCGTCTTGAGAGGGGGTGTCAGGAATGCCAACTTGGCCGAACGGGGAAGGCCCTGAGGGTCAACCACGAATTTGAACGGGGAGCGACGAATCCACATTCGGTTGTGCTGCAGCATTCCACACACACATATCACAAAGACAGACACAGCGAGACGGGTGAGTGACAAGTGCCGCCAGCTGTGCGTTTGACGTGACGAACTGAGAATCGGCACTCGTTGCCATGCGGGCATGCGCCATTAGGAGTCCTGAAGTGTGCCTGGCATGGCTTGGTCTTGAGTTCACGCAGCTGGAACATGCACATCCATTAGAGGCGTCGGGGACCCTGGCTGCTGGTAAAGGCTCTGCATGAGAGAGAGCGCAGGGCAGGGAAAAAGCGGGAGAGGATTTGCTGAAAACCGTAAGAACGATGAAGAACTGGGGGCCAGGGGGCCAGCGCGAGCTACGGCGGAAGGACGGCAGACCCCTTGCCACTTCCAGGCGGGGAGACCAACGTGCTCGACGGGCCATCACATGACGAAAGGGAGCAGACGGAGGGCGTCAGCCGAGTGAAGGAAATGCGAAGATGCGCTGTCCTTTCGCGCTTCTGCAGCTTCTTGTCGCTCTGCTCCACGTTCAAACAGTCCCTTCAACCCACCTTGTGGAGCGAACCCGACGTTTGCAAGATGACGCCGGCTACAATGGCAGCTGTACGTGGACCGACTGCACAAAGTGGGAGCTACTCTCCACCTCTGTGGTCTTTCGGCCAACCGTTACCCCCATGGGCGTCTCATCTCCCCAGTCGCTCATCCTGCCACTGGACCAGGTGGACGAGCTCTCAAGCGTGGAGTGTGGGCCGTCTTGCTCTGCCGATGCTGATGCGCTCAGCAGGCTGACGGTGAAGATTGGCCTGATGAATGAGTCCGAGGCGACAGACTTCGCGACTGACTTCTGTTCCGTGTCATTCATCGTGTGCATTCGATTACCTGATGGTGTTGAGGGATATCTCTTGCTGCTTTGGGGTGATCACCGGGGGGGTCAGGTGAACACATGGGCAGCGGCACTTAGGAAGAGAGGGAAGAGGGTGCCTTTTCCCGCTGAGACCTATGAGCTGAAGGCCGTCTTGGGTTTGTGGATTACGTCTGTGCCCCTCGGTACGTATGAATGTACTTACATGCAGACAAGAGCACAACTATATGTGTGCATGCAGAGGGCCAGCTGACGGAGGAAATCGGCAATTTGACATCCCTCCGGCTGCTGACCTTGAGAAAGGTGGGAGCAAGAGAAGAAGTGAGAAGAAACCGCTTAGGTGCGTTGGTTGTGTCTCTTAGGTGAGCATGGGTGGGAGCCTGCCCGCTTCACTCGGGAGGCTCACATCCCTTGTGGCGCTAGAAATTCAAGGCTCCAAGCGAACAGGGCCTGGCCTTTCTGGGCCGCTGCCGCCATGGCGGCTAAACTCCCTCGAAGTGCTCTCAATTGTCGAGGCTCGCTGGCTCGAAGGCTCGTTAGACCAGATCGCCAATCTGGCACGACTCAAGCATCTGACTCTGATTCTGCCTGGTCTGCGCCTTCCAAGCAGCCCCCACCTCGGCCCCAACCTGACAACGCTCGTGCTGCAGCGGGTTGACCTGAATGGCCAGATACCGGAGTGGATAGGAGGCATGGCGAATCTCGAGACCCTCGATTTGTCATGTACGTGAGTGTCTTATGTGTGAGGGCACTGACTCCTTTCATGTGTGTGTGTGGGGACTTCAGATAACGACTTATCTGGACCAATGCCGCCGTCTCTCATGAATCTGACTAAATTGAGACACCTCTCGCTGTCCCGCAATCGTCTGAAAGGCAGTCTGCCTGATGGTTTCGGATCGACGTGGCCGCATCTTGAAGAGCTGGAACTGCAACGAAATCAGGTAGGTCAGGAGATATGGAAATCAGAGAGACACTGGGGCGTAAGTAAGGAAGCGATGAATTATTCTGATTGCAGCTGTCAGGTCATCTTCCCACAGAACTCAGCAAGACGACAAACATACGTCACATCCGCCTCTCCTACCAGCGCATAAATGAAGGTTTTCATGGCCCTTTACCTCCAGAGTGGGGCTCGTTGACCAAGCTTGAGTACCTGGACGTAAGCCGCAACAACCTCAATGGCACCATTCCTGAGCAGTGGGCCAACTTGTCGGAGTTGAAGGAGCTGGAATTTTGGCAGAGCGGGTTATCAGGGACTTTGGACGCCCTTGGGCCACTCCGAAAGCTGGAGATATTGCGTTTGAGCGATAATATGGTCCGACACGAAATCGAGAGACACAGGCGGATGTCTCTCATGTGTTGCCGACAAATGTCTCTCCTCTTTTGTCTGCCGCTGTGTACAGTTTGAGGGCCCCGTGCCTGACGGGCTGGGGGAATGCACAGAACTGAAAGAGTTTATCGCGGACCACAACAAGTAATAGTCTTGCTGTCAACCAACGTGTATACCGCTCCTGTGCTCTGATTCTTATTGAATGCAGGCTGACAGCTCTTCCGGCCTCGCTTGAGAAATGGGCTAAGCTAGAGGAACTCGTTTTCAGCAGTAACTCCCTCAGCGGCGTATTGCCACCTCTACAATCCCTTCACTCGCTTAAGAAGCTAGATCTTTCAAAAAATCGCATTGAGGGTTTTCATGGCAACGCATCCCTTCCCGAGACGTAAGACACAAAGCGATTCTATCTCATAGTTGTCGTTTTTTCTTTCCACCTCAGACTAGAGTACCTTTATCTTAGCAACAGTGCTCTCCGTTTCATTCCGTCCACATGGTCTCGCCTGCCTGCCGTTAAGGAAATAGATTTGAGGAACAACAATATTGATTCGCATGGCTGGCCAGGGTGGTTTCAGACGCCAAAGGGATACTGTGTCAGCTATGCTGACTCTATATGTAGGCAAAGTGGATAGGCATATTGCCCGTATTCTCTTGTTCTGTCCTTCTAGCGACGCTCTCTGAAGCTGACGAGTTGCTACCAGTGGTGCCACCTCCCAATTGTATGATGGACATGTGCGTAGGACTAGATGAGCGCATCTATGTGCCTTCTTCAGGGCCTGCTGTGAGAAGGCTAGATTTCTCGGACAACCCTTTGGGGATCGACGTTGTTGACTTCCTACAGGCATTTCGAGCGCTGCCAAGGTCAGCAAGAGACGCATAACATACAAATAAATTAAGTGTGCTTGTGTTGTGTTCAGCCTTATATATCTCCGCTGCGTAGACTGTCACTTATCTGGAGCAATAACTTCCGACGCTCTATGCTATTTTGACATAGAGGAACTGCAAGAGTGGATTGCCAGGCCTTGCGAGGTACAACACGGTGATGCCTCTATTACTTTACCTGCGCCAACTCTCGGTATTCTTGATGCCTGCAGAAGCAGTATAGTGTTCGCTCAAGAGACAGCTTAAAGGCTCTCTCATCCGAAGGCCTTCTGGATCTTTCTGTCAACAATATCACGATGGTGTCGATACTCGATAATTGGGTAGCTCCGAGAACTCCGAGAGTCGATATGCCCCGCCCCGTGCTCGCTGCTAAACTCAACTTGTCCGACAACAAGCTAGAGAAGTTTGAGCTGTCCCGTTTTTGGCATCGTTGGCCCAAAAAAGTGGACTTAACGTCGAATCCTGATTTAAGGCTATTCATTCATACGGTCGAAATCAAGGTGAGTGAGGCAGCATGACAAGTACTTTCAACGGGCAAGTTCCCCTGCTATCGTTCAGGGATGCTCTGAACTGTTCAATTTTGAGGATGAATTGAAGTACAATTTTCACCTGGTCCGTGACCCTCATTGGGACGACCCAACACGTAAGCAAGCTGGAAGTGAGCAGCTTGTGTATCGTTGTAATAACTCTACTGTGCGTCTGATAGGCGAAGGGTATCAGTGTTCGAGCGTGTGTCGCACAATGAATGACATACAGGTGAGTGACTATAGAGACAACACGCTGTCAGTCACCCACATATGGATGCCGATTCATGTCCTCGTGTGAAGGTGGATGTTTCAGTGAACCTATCGGCTCTGTGTCGCTGCATTCCTGGGTACGCTGGCGAAGGGCAAGGCTGCACTATTTGTGAGACAGGATCATTCTCCAATCACAACGTCGGCACCTCTCGATGTCATCTCTGCCCCGTTGGATCTAGTGAGACAACAAAACATGCAAGAACTTCCGGGGGAAAATGTGCGGTAACGCCCTTTCCTTCTGTCATTCTTTCAGTGTCTGAAGCCGGTGCTAGTTCGTGTGAGTGTGTTGATGGCTACTTCAAAAGCAGCTCCGGCACTTGCAAGCCAAAGTGTGTAGCTGGCTACTTTATTAATAAGTCCGAAATATGTCAGCCGTGTACTTCAGGTAGTTTGCTCATAACCTAAAACACGACAAGACAAGAGCATAACAAGAACGATACTTACATTCCACTGTAGGTTCTTATGGCGTCTTGTCGAAAGAGCTTGAGGGAGAGTGCCATTCATGTGGAGAGGACTTCTTATCGGCTGAGGGCAGCAGAGGCCCAGAGGCATGCTTCTGTCGAAAGGGATACATCAGGTTGGCACATTGCAGGGATTGACGTCTATCTTTCAGTTACTGTCTGCGTCTCTTCCGCAGGGACAGCCAGAAGCGTGTATGTGTGGAGTGCATTGAGGGCATCAAATGTGACAAGCCCATTGTTAACAGAACAATGGTGCGTCTGCTCAAAGACTACTACCAGCTAACAGTAACGCGAGATTTAATCAACAATGGGACAGAAACAACCACGTGAGACCAGTGTTTATAGGGAAATGTGTATGAAAGCGCCCACTTCTATGTACAGGTATGCTGCCGGACTGACGCGCCTGCCTGTGGTGATTTCCTGCCCCTTCAAGAAGGCATGCCTTGGCACAGATGACAACACGGGACTCACTCAGTGCGCGGTAATCGTCAAATCGCATTCAGGAACGGAAAGATCGTCAGCTGCTCTCTCTCTCTCTCTCTCTCTGCGTGTGTATGTGTGCGAGTACAGGAAGGCCATCAGGGCTTCATATGTGGCGTCTGCAAGAATGGCTATGCGAGCCAAGGACCACTACAGCCCTGCCTTCAGTGTTTCGCACTAAACGTGAACATTCTTGCGGCTCTCGGACTTGTTTGTGTGTCCCTTGCTATTATCTTTAGCTTGACATACCTTGTACAAAGGTATGGTCACAACAGGACGCACGCAGCTGTACAAGAGATGTTGTTTTTCCGTGCGCAGGATTGGAAGTAGGCCTCGCGACGACGTGATTCCAGTTCTCTTCAAAGTGGCACTCAACCATCTCACATCGGTACATGCATCGCCAGTCTGATCGCAGTATGCATATATCCTTCCTCTTGGCAGATAAGCGTATTGGCCATGCTGGTCTTGTCTATGGCTTACGACGATGACCGATTCTCATCCTGGATGACCTATTCATCGCGCCTATTTTCCTGGGACGGAGGTCTACCATTTGCATACGCCTCGTGGGACTGCATTATACAGCTGATATGTCCTGAGGCAAGCGGTACTGCAGTGCTGTGGAGACATGCTGTGTGGATCGTCATACCTCTACTATGTCTCATCGTCATGCCCATCATCGGCGCGCTGTTTTCGTGGTGCGGCAGATGCATCATGCGTTGCTGTCGCCGTCGTTTCACTCGGCAGCCACCGGTGCCAGTGCGGGATGATACGATTCACATTTGGACGGGATCTGCCAGTGACTGGTGCGCGAAAGCCAAAAAAGCCGTAGATGACCAAGCGGAGCTCTTCATTGTCACACTAACATTCACGCATCCCACGGTAACAAGAAACATGCTGATGCTGCTGCGATGCCGAGCGTACCCGTACCTGGATGAAGATGATCACCTCACAGAGCGGTCACGGCCAGATGTGAATCCTGATCTGTTGTGCCACGAGTGGCCCCACGAGATGTTTCGTTTCATCGGCATGGCTGGCTTGGCGCTGTGGAGCTTTTTGCCCGTGATTGTTGGTGTTGTGCTGCTCCGGTCTCTTCGCGAGAAGCTGCATAGGCCCGAGATGCGCTTGGTATACGACCGACCACAAACGAGCAACGAAGAAGAGTTTAAACTCTTTTTGATTCTTCTGTCATGCCGATGTGTCTCAGAGGTTTGGTTTCCTCTACCGGGTAAGAGGTTGGATGGAGCGGATGATGTGCATCTATGTATATATTGGTGGTTCTAGGGATACAAGCGGCCATACGCACACTGGGTGAGCCCGCATATACATCGGCTCATACGTGATACACTTCTCTCACTGAGCGAACCGCCTATTGTTCTCTCCTCTGCCCTTGTATGTGCAGGACGCCGTCTTTGCTCTGAGGTGCCCCTTGCACGCAGATTGCCTTTGCTCCTCACTTTTGCTAGGTTCCTTCTGCAACCAGGCGCGTGTTGGTCCTTTTGGTCTCTCACATGGCCGTCGGTGTTCCAGGCCTTCAACTTGTTGGCTGGGTTATCATCGCAATTGGATCCACGGCCATTCACCTGCTTGTGCAGCCGTTTGATCACCGACACATGAACCTCTTGAACCGCATGGAGTCTCAGGGGCTGATCATTTGGACCACATCCATCATGCTTCTGTCTGTGATCATCCAGAGCGAGGCTGCGGACTATGGAAGGGTCACTTTGTTGTTCCTGGCGATGCTCCTGAACATGTATCACTACCTGAGCCTCCTGTGGCTCATATGCTACCACGGCCTCACGCAACTAGCCGAAAGAGACGGCCGAACAGAGAGACTGTCGTCACCTCGCCTAACATTTGGTAAGAGAGGCGTCTCGAGTACACAATTCTGCATGTTCAATCTCTATATCTCTCCCTGTGTGCAGGGCTGACCACGCTTACTTCCTTGCTCTCTCTACGAGAGAGCTCTGTGCTCTCTACCCTGCCCCCCGTCACATGGCTGTCCCACCTCCTCGCCTGGCACGCACGTCGGGACGAGCGTCGACGCATGATGTTCGGCAGAGTGTCGTTGGACTGGCAGAGCGGCAACCTCTCACTGATGGAAGAGGATACAAGCGACAACATCTCGCACACCACACTTTCATCTGCTGAAGTTGCCAGGCACTGCGGGAGGCGGCGTGACCAATTCTGTGGTATCGTGTCTTTCGTGAAGGCGCTGTGTCCAAGCGGGGATAGCAAAGAGCGGCGGATTGCGCGAAAGGGCGAGTTGGTGATGCGGATGCTGAGTGCGGCCATGCAGGAAGCCGTCGATCTGCTGCATATCAAAGAGGTCAGTCAAACTCCAAACAGTGTATCCCGATTGATGGCGTCTCTGTTTTTGTATTTTTGCCAGGTGCCGCCGGACTTTCTCGCCTTCCTCTGGTCATATAGCTTTGTTCTGCACTCGCCCTCCTTCAAGAAGAAAGTAAGACACACAGCATAAGAAGTAGTGAGAATAGTGCTCTGTCTTGGCCGCTTTGCTTTGCAGAGCCAGCTTCAAAAAGAATCAAGCATCGCTCACGATCGGCCGTGTGAAGGTCAGTCAGTTGAGCAAAGTACATCGCAACAACTATCAATTCTCCTCTCCTCTTCTTTTGGCTTCCTTCCTACGTCCGTGCATGTGTGTGCGCGTGTAGGTGACAGTCGGGAGTTTGCAGTTGTTCATTCGCAAAGTCGGTTGAGTCACCAAAGTATATGGGAAACGAAAGAGTCTGTGTGGTTGAGGGGCTTTACCCCATCTGAGGCATCATTCATCGCTTCTGAAAGGTGGGCACAAAAAGGCAGCATGCATTCGGTAAGTGTGGCCTGTGTCTGCAAGCAGATTTGCGACGGACTGTGCAAAGAGCGGTATGACACTGCACGACCTACAGGTGAAGAGACGATAGACGCACGCCTCTTCTCTTGTCCACACATCCGTATCTCTGCATTCACAGTCGAGGCTTTTACTTGTCGTCGACAAGTTGGTCGCCTTCCAGCACGAGTACGAGGAAAACATTCGCCGCAGAGCACGGACGAGACAGTACATTAGAAGCCCGTCGGGCCGCAATGTTGCCGGTGGGACGGTGCTGACAACAATCAAACATTGCGCACGTGTGTCCCGCTGTCTTGCAGGCCCTTTGCATAGTGAAAACACAAGCTTTGTACAGTCGATCATCGACAAAACCGACACTCCTGAGGCCCTTGAGGAAGCTGGCGGCTGGCGTGAGCTATATCGGACTTTCCAGAAGGCCAAAGAGAGGATGAGACACCCTAAGCCACACACGGTACGCGCGGGATAGTTGCATCAGTATTTGCTCAGATTTACACATCGCTTCTGTCTGTGCAGAGGCGTGAGTTAGAGGATGGGCATTCAGGAAGTGGTGTCGACGTGGAGAGGCTGGTGACGGCCTTCCTTTCGGGCGAGGGCGAGAGGGAGGTGGATGAGAATGAACAGGAGCGTTCGCGTCCATGAGATGTGAGTCTTGTTGTGGGGTATTTTTTCCACATGTAAACCATGCACATCGGGAGAGTGTCTGTTTTTTCCTTTCGTGGATTTCTGTTCTACACAGCCTGGACTAACCTTGAGACAATCTGTAATCATGAAGCGACTGGAAATGCATGAATTGTTATGTTAGAGAGGCAATTATAGAGTCTAGGCTTTATTATTGTAATGATTTGCGCTGCGGACATGATACCCCTGAGGTCAACTTTCAATATTTCATCGTCTGATGGTCATTGTTTAACGCAATGATCGCACAAATTCGGACCCCCATTGGGGGACCGTCATCAGAGAATTTACGGCTATGATCTCGAGTGATCGCCCTTCTTTCAAATCGAAATAGCCAAGAGCAGAAAAGAATGGCGTGGACGAACAAGACTCCCCTTCCGTTCTTCGTGTTCATTCTCTACCACGGTTCTGCCGCCGTAGTCATCCATCCCGTGTATCATAGCAAGGCCATTAACCGTGATGTGTTGCCCTTCCCGCACGACGAGTGGGGTAAAAACGTGGAGGAGAGTATTGAGGAGAGCATCAAGGCAGTGCCGCGAAAGGGACATCGTCAGAAAGAAACGGAAAGCGCGTCAGCACGAGGAGTCCATCAAGAGTGCAAACTAAAAACTAGCTAGCTGTCCCTTCCATTCAATCACTGCAAGCATGCCGAATGTAACCCTCTGCCCGACCACCCACCGAGTCCGTCATAGATCATCAACCCTTGACATGTAGAGTGCACATAAGTGATGCCCCTGGGGAAGTGGCCGTCAGCCAGAGGGTCAAACGACGACGCACAAAGGGCGGGATAGTTGGCACGGAATAGCGCTGAGCTCGTGGGCTGGTGGGAGATGTCGTGCACGTGATGCTCGGCAATGGTGGGTGCGGAAATGAGGCCCCTGGAGAAGTGGCCGTCAGCCAGAGGGTCAAACGACGACGCACAAAGGGCGGGATAGTTGGCACGGAGTAGCGCTGAGCTCGTGGGCTGGTGGGAGATGTCGTGCACGTGATGCTCGGCAATGGTGGGTGCGGAAATGAGGCCCCTGGGGAAGTGGCCGTCAGCCAGAGGGTCAAACGACGACGCACAAAGGGCGGGATAGTTGGCACGGAATAGCGCTGAGCTCGTGGGCTGGTGGGA